>JAIXHY010000014.1:8498-42858 GCA_020449905.1 Globodera pallida
AGATTGGAAAATAGAAGCCCATGGGCTACTAATAAAGGAAATACGGTAGTATCGTTTCCCCCACCGAATTTCACTGCTGGGCCCTTTTCGTCCATTGCGCCTTTCTCCTTCTAAAAACAGTTTAAACGATTACTCTAATTATCCCAAATATTGATTTTTTTCACCAAAAGTTCGACCACTTTCGCATTTCCCTCTTGGACAGCAACGGAAAGCGCAGTGACACCGTTCACTTTGGCACTCAACAAAACGTTGGCATTGGGCCCTTTGAGCATTGCTCGCATTTTTGCAGCGCCGCCAAGCTCGGCAAGTTTGAAGAACAATTTGACCTGAATTTGTGTGATTTCTTTCACACTCTAAAGGTTAAAGCTTAAAACGGCGTTTTCACGAGTTAGAAAAGAATTTTATCGGCTGACAGAAGAAAGCCCGCAAAATGAAACACCTCTTCGCCCTCATCGGCACATGCATCGCTCTTCTTCTTCTGATCATGTTGCGTGTCCAGTTCAAGCATCTCAATCGGTTCTTCAGTCTCGCTCAACACAACTGAACGATTTGCCGCCTCAACAGAAGTTCCAGACGCAACAACGAGCTGTTGCTGGTCAGCACCTTTGTGCGATGATGTTGGTTGGTCGATTGGTTGCAAAGCCAATGCACTCATTTTGAATAAAGAGAAAGATCAGTCGGAATTTGGTCCAATCGGGATTTGATCTGCTGATATTTGAAACATCCCCCCCCCGGGGAAGAAAGGAAAAGCTGATATTGAAAAAAAGGCCAAATTATGCTCGAAATATGCAAAAATGTTTTTAAGCAAATCAATGGCAGTCAGTTGGACTGAAACAACAAAATGAATGCTCAAAAATGACGGAGGACAAAAGTGAAAGAATACCGCCGGCACAAACAAACATTGGGACTGATGAATGAATGAATATGGGGGGGGGGGGGCCTCACAAATCAGTGAATTTTGTGCAATAAATAAATAACAAAAAATAAAAATACCCCCCCCCCCCCACAATTGTTTACACCAGCAGGGGACAAATCACACAAACATATTTTGGCAACTTGAACATTTACATATTTCATCATCAAAGTAAAACGAGTAACCGATCCCCGGTCTCGGACCGATCGATTCAAACCCAACCCGGGCTGAATACAGATCGATCCGTAACCAAGCCGCTTCTAAAAGCCGGACCCAGGCCGATTGAGTCAGGCATGCGACAATATTTTTGTAATGTGATTCCGGAGTGGCTAACCAGAAACGGATAAGTTTGGTTCAGATCCGGCCACCGGATTTAAGAATTGGATCCGTTTTTCCAATGGGACGAATGAATGAATCGGGGGGAAGGACGTCAGTGAAATGCGCAATTTAATAACAACGAACAAATGACCGTCAAATAGCGCCTATCGGCACCGCCAGCCCCTCCCCCTAAAAGTAAAGCAGAATTCGCAAAAAAAACACGCGTTTTTGAAAATCTCAACAAAAATGGAGTAAAAACAGAAAATGCACTCCTAAAAATTGAAATCCTAAAAAACGTCGGAAATGGAGCTTTCGAACATTGGGCCCAGAAAACCAAAAAATTTCTGTTGGTTTGAAACCGACAGCCTTATTCATCATCATTCGTGTTTTTCGTGTGTAGGTGTACATATTGACCTTTTAGCACAATACCGGTCATGGACAGCAAAAAAAGAAAAAAAAACGAATTAATGTTTGAATGAATTGTTGGTAATAATAAATCTTTGGCGTTCTGTCTTATGTAAAAAAGAAGTTACAATGCAAATCGAGTTGGCCTTTTTTTAATCTTTCTGATTTTTTGCGCAGAGTTTGCCAACTAAATTCTCTATAATACTAAGCATAAATTAAATTGATACCGGTTTACAACAAAATTTTAGAGTGCGAAGGATTTCAAAAAATTTAAAAAAATTGACGGCCGAAATATCAATGTTTTCAAAAAGCTCAAATTCCTTCCACCAAATGCTTAGCCTAAGCTGGGGTCACTAGAGGATGTCTGCAAAATTTGGTAGAGAATACAACTGCTGATCTGTGTTGCTTTTTACCTTAACGACTTACTAAAACTTTTGGAATTTCGTTACTCAAAAGTCGTTTTTTGCTTTCAAAAACCGCTTTAAATTCTCTTATTTTCTATTGACGAATTCGTAATCAATGCATCAAATACCATTAGAATAAATTTTTTTCAAAATTTTGACTAAAAGAGTTCCCCCCTATGGGTTTTGGCCAACTTTGATGGACCATAACTTTCTTCATAGTTGAGTGCGCGCAAAAATTTTAGCAGATTCGTGCGTTAGGCTTAGAGTGGAGTTGATTGGTATATGAATTGCTCGGTTTGCTTTAGAACCATATAAGTAGAAATAGCAATTTTTTTATTTATTTTTTGGAAATAAAGGCGATTTTGTTTGATCAAATATTTGAATTCGGGTTCGAAAAAAATTTCCCATTGGGACCGCAATTCTGCACCTTTGCCGTTTAAATTATACCCTCTCCCTAAAAATATTAAATGATCAAAACTTTTTAAATTAATGCTTTTAAGATATTTAAACATCATTTTATTCTTAACAAATTTGATGACAAGTTCATCCAACACAACCAACGGCGACCTGACAGCAGACAAAGGCAAGAAATGGCGTTTTACGCGGAGCTTCCGCAAAAATTCAAAACCCGTCGTTAGGCTGTTGCAAAAAAAGCATTTTTAGCCAACAAAATTCGCGCTCATTTTTTTAAAACTTATATTTAAATTAAAATCACCCAAAAAAGGATAAAGCTTTTGATGGAAAATGTGGGGGTGGTGGTGAAGCTTTCGGTTAGCCGAAACCGAACTTTTTTGGTTTATTCGTTCTTAAAACGGCAACTCTAATTGAAGGTCGTCCTTTGTATAGCACGGCAAAGCGTGCCAATGTCAAAAATTGACTCTTTCAGTCCATCTGTGGCCAAGTTTTGCTCGACCCATCGCTGAGTTGGCCGATGAACTCGCCGAGTTGGCCCAACGCCAACAGACGAATTCGCCGTCCCTAATTGAAAGCGGCTTCGACTTGGTGTCGACTGCTTGTGGACAAAATGACGAAGGTAAATGAATGAATGCAATTCGAGACGTAAATGAGCAGCAACAATTTGTTGTAATGTTTGCAAAATACTCAGATGGTGGCATTGAATTTGGAAATGAAGATGTTGCGGCCACTGTTCAGCAAGTAAGATTTGTTCTTCGAGTTCGTCGGACTGTACCTATATCAGGGCCGTATCTAGAAAAAATTCGGGGGGGGGGGGAAGTCGACTTATAGTTAGGGGTGGTATCTTTCCCTTTTATTGCATTTTTGTTATCAATTTTCTACAAAATACTCGGTTTTTAGGGGTGGAGGGGTCGGCGTGCCGATAGGCGCCGCCGGAAATTTTTGATGGAATTTGTTAAGACGTATTTGGAGTCAGAATTCGATTTCCGAAATTTTTTAGCCGAAATTGGACGACGACCATAACGCCGCCGGTCGCAGTTTGGGTGCCCACCGTACAATTGTGCCTGAAAAGATTGGAGGTGGTGACCGTCGTTGTGATGATGAAGATATGCCGATGAGTGTGCAACAGAATGCCACCAAAGATTGGGAACCAATGTGAGTGGTGCCATGGCACAGAGCAAATTAATTATAATTTTATTCAAATTTAGCGATCGTTTTTATGTGTCCGGCGGAAAGGCCCCTCTTGGAAATTTGTACAGCGTTCTTTCTGACAACTTCGTCACTTCCAATGAGCTCGGATTTATGCGCACAATTTCCAACATAAATTCATACACAAAAAAGAGCAGTCCAACACTGGAGAAAGACATAATTGAAATTGATCACTTGGACAGATTGGAGGAACGCACCAAAATGTTGGGGACGGAGCAGAAGGTTCCGTCGTTGTCGTCGGGGATTGTGGTCACTGGGATGGGGTGGGGGGGTGGTAATAGTAAAGTTTACTCGTCCCACAAAAAAAAATTTGAGCTTTGCGCAAATCTGATAAGCTCTCGGGGTTTATCGAGGTCGCTGATCACGAATATTCCTTCAATTTACAGCATAAACCCACTAATCTATGATTTCAACGTTCATGCGAAAATTTTTTTGCTATTTGTATCGTGTTTTATAAAATGTTTCTAGGGATTTAAGGGACTGTAGAATCGAATCTGACCTCCATTTGACCGAGGTCGAAACCCGGATGCGGTTCGCTGAGGCAAAAATTGATTTTTGGAAAAAGTTGAAAAAAAAAAACAATTGAAACATGGGTAAGATTCATTTACGTGATCAGGGACCGTGAAGTACTTCTCAGAATTGCGTAAAACTCCCCAAAAAATTTTGGGTTGTGGGTCCGGATTCTAGTGAACAGGTTAGATGATGTCATTTGACGTGATCAGTGATCGTAAAAATCTCCGACAAACATAACGCGACTAATTTTCAGCATTATTGAGTTGAGTGATTTTTAGCTGAGTGTGATCAGTCGACTGGCGCTTCTTGACAGTGGTTGCCCTCTTGGCCAATTTCTTTTGGCGGCAAGCCAAAAAGGACGACGGAAAAGCAGTTCGTTTGGCGTCATTCAAATTTTGCCACAAAAGGTAAAATTCGCATTATTTTTGTGCCTTTTGTAATAATCGAAAACTGATCAGATAATTGCGCTGAAACTGGACGAGCCGTACGTGCGCAACTCCGTGCTGCAGCAGAATCCTCAGAAAGATGCAACTCATTTTGTCGGGTCGACGTGCTTTGGATCGCTTGTCGCAGCAATTGTTACTGTTGACCAACAAATGTCTGACGTGAAAAAGGTGTCAATAAAAGAATGGGACGGACAAAAACATATTAAACACATTTTAAGCTTGTTTTGAAGCATATTCGTGGCTATCCAATGTCCTCTTCGGACAAAGACTCTCTCATTTCTTTGAACAACTCCGTCCGGGTCAGCGTGTTCGTCGACCCGTCCATTGGCTCTGGCGGAACTGATTTGGTGCTGTTTGTTTATTTAACCAATGTGTTAATTACTGATTGGGTTTTCAGGAATTATTGTCTGGCCTCGACATGTTTGTGGAATCTACCAAAAAGAGCGTTGGCTTAAACTACGGGTTCGGACATCCGATCAGCTTTTCGCTAATTCCAATTTCTGCGATTGTCGACGATAGCCTTTTAGTGGAACGGATCCAGTCTTGTGCGAAATTTGTGGAACATTTTGAACGCAAATTGCGAAAGGCCGGCGAGTCGCTAAACCAATATGCATTCAGTTTAAGGTTAGAAATTATTCTATGACAAATTTTTTTGAAAAGGAATATTTTAATTCAGCTTCCATCACTGGGACACTTTGGGGCAAATGTTCCAGCACTCTGAAAAGGAGAAAGCCGCGATCGATCAAATGTTGAAGAATTGTGTCATTGATTTGAGAAGGGGCCAAGGCACGGAGGAAGCCAAACGTTCAACGGAAGCGTTGGAACTTGCGGTCGACCAATTTGGGACGAACGGGCGCTATCTGTTGGGACATTGTGATGATATGTTGCAACCAAAAATGGAGCTGATTCGGAAATTGGACTTAAAAGGCAAACACAAATTTAGGCGAGGGGGATTCATGTCATAAAGGCGTATTTTTAACTACGAAGGTGTTCAATACATCGGACGTGGCAATCGACGGCTGGCGGATGTACTGCTTGACAACGGCGGCTCCAGCACCAACGCTTCTTCGACTTTGCACTATGTCCTTCTGCACAGCAAAACAGCTCCACCCGTCGCGGTTGGCGGTTCGTCTTCTCATCACGACGGAGAACGATTCTATCGCCAATGTTTGGGCCAACTTTACCAAATGGCTGGACGGGGCAAGAGCTGTGCCTTTGTTGATTTGGATACTTTGGATGCCACGGGATACGACGGATTGCCTCAAGACATTCTGGCATTGGACGGATTCCCAAACATTGGCAGTCGATTGGTCAAAATGCGCGGGAACAGCTTGCTGACGGCCGATTGTGTGACGGAGGAAGCGCAAAAATTGCAAATTTGCATTGCTCGAGTCAGTTGTTATCAGGGCTGGACGCAATTGCGAATTGCGGCCTTTTTGGGGTTGCGGATTTTTTTGATTTTTCCGCAATTGGTTTTTATAATGAGGAAATTTTTCGGACGAATACTTGATAATTTTGAATAGTTATGGTGAAAAAAAGTTGATTTAGACTCACTAAATCTAGGGATTGAATTTTGGTCAAGAAATTAAAAGGTTTTTTGTTTATTTTTTATAAAATTTATCCCCAAACTCGGAACAAATTAAGCCATAACTTTGAAAATTTCCGACGGCACCGTCGAACATGCCACAAAAAAGACCGCACACATTTTTGATTGCGATGGCGACAATTTCGGGTTTTTCTTTCGTTTCGATTTCGAAAAGCGAAATAGAAAAATTTCGATTTCGATAAAATTTTTCTTTCAACGCACCCCTGATCCGTACTTTTTGACAAAAAAAAAATCATCTTTTTCGACAGTTGCAAAACATGTTTCTGGCGGTTTTTGGGGATTAATTTTGTGAAAATTTTGATGGAATCACAAAAATGCTATTTTTGTTTTAAAAAATTTCCCGACGGCGTCTGTCGGTACCTCTCAGATAATCTTCGGAAAAGTTTATCTCCAGAAAATTTTTCAAAATTGTTTCTTCACCATAATTGAATCTGCCAGATTGAGAATTCTCAACGAACTGAAGTTGGAGCAGTGCCTCAGAAGAAGACGGAACCGTGCAGTTTGCCATGCCCACTCTCAGAAGGTAATGGAGGAAAGTGTCAGAACGACGACTTTTTGTGGGGCTGCGACGACTGTGGCCAAACTTTGACCTACGTAAAAGAGGAGAATGTGAGGCATTCATTGCCTATGAACATTTTCCATGTTCAAATTTCTTCCAAAAAGACGCCACTGACTCATTTCTATTGCACTTGTGGTGCCACACCGGTGGAGGAGTTCACTTTTCGTTGCAACGATGTGGAGACTCATGGAATGGAATTCCGGCACTTTGCAACGAAAATGCAGTTGACCAACGAGTTGGAAAGATTGAAAAGTAAGGGCATTTTGACCATTTTGCTGTTGGGCGAGACTGGCGTGGGCAAATCAACGCTGATCAATGCGATCGTCAACTATTTGAAGCATCCGACCTTTGAGGAAGCCATTCAGGTGAGCATAAAATGACTGTTTGATCTGTTCTTGTGTCTGTTTAAATACGAACCGGTGCCGGACCCCGCCTTTGTACAACGAATAATTTGTTCACAGGCGGACGAAATTGAGTCGGTGATACCGGCCCGGTTCTGTACGGAAGAATACGATGAGGACGGCATTTTGGTGCAAAAGGAGGTGATGATAGGAAAGAAGAGCAAAGACGAGTGCCTCGAGCCTGGCAAGTCGAAGACCAAATGGCCAAAGGCGTACATAACTCCTTTGAAAGGTGAGGAGTCATCAAATTTTGCTTAAAAAGTGAAATGGCCAATAAAAACCATTCAGTTGGACATAAAATACGTTTGGTCGAGGCGCCGGGCATCCAAGACACGGGCAAAATCAAAAAAGACAATTCGAACTTGCACAAGACGCTCAGCTTCATCAGCACGTTGCCTGAACTGCACGCCATCTGCATTCTTCTGCGGCCGAACAGCACGCGCACCGGGCCGGCATTCAAATACTGCATCAACGGACTGCTCACTTATTTGCATAAAAATGCCGCAAATGTAGGGGAAGGAAGGGCCCGCAGATTGAAGCAAACGCCGTTTACCTATTTCAGAATATCTTTTTAATGTTCACGAACGCGCGGGGATCCAACTACAAAATGGGTTCGTTATGTTTGCAGAATGGGAAGTTGAAAAGGAAATCATTTTAGGGAAAACGCGCGAAATGTTGCAAAGAATTATCAATCCAATTGAAGCTGCACATAAAGTGGGCACGGACATTTATTTGAAGAAACATTAACGCCGCACTATAAAAAAGAACAAAAATTTTTTTATAACATTTGGCCAACCCCCACATTTAAGATGTCCATTCCTCTCCACCGGGACAGAATTTACTGTCTGGACAATGAGGCGTTTGAGCATTTATGTCTCATCAAAAAGGGCAACATTCGGTACTCCGAGGAAAATATAGCCGATTTTTCGAAGAGTTGGACTCGGGCAGAACAGGAACTCCAGCGAATGTTGAAGAACGTGTTCGCGTTGAAGCCCCACCGTATCTGGGAGACCGTGTCGCTCAACAAGGCCCATCGGACCTTTGTCGACTTGACCTACCCATTGGCGACCATCTCCCAGTCAATCCAGGTGGAAAAGTGTCTCTCTCTCTATTGTCTCCAAATTACGCACTCACAGGACAACCTCATGCGCATCAAAGAACAGCAAGAAGCCATCAGCAAAGGGGAACAGGTCCAGTGTTTGTAGGGAGTGGTGTAATGGACAAATCAAATTGTCCAATTATTTGCTCTTTTTTTAATTATGAAAATGATGATCTATGTTATTACATTGGGTCGGGTCAGATCAAAGCACTCAAATATTACAGCATATTTTCAGTGCGTTGTTTTTAACAATTTAATTCTATTTTATAAGGCCCGTTGCACCGAAGTTAAAAAGACTGCCGCGAAAGAAATCAAGCTGTCTCATGAACTCGACGACGCGAAGCGGAAGCTGTTCGCGGATAAACGTCAAACGTTGTCCACATTGGAGGCATACCGGCTGCAGCTGCTGCACGAGCGAGAGAAGATCTATTCTAAGGCATCAATTTCATTTCGATCTTGTCATAGCGGGCCATCGGGAAAGCAATGATGGTTCAACGCAACCTTGAAAACATTTCAGGCAGCTATGTTTTGCTCCTCCCTGAAGACGTGGGCATTGAAGCCGCACAACGACAGCATGGAGGCGTACATCATGTTGTCCATCCAGGATGGGGAACGATTTGTTGCTGAAAGCGATGGGGAAGCGGATCAGAAGCTTCAATTGGAGAAACTTAAGGGGCTTCAAGTCAGTGTTTTGGGAGAATGGGCTCGGCTTAAAATTGTTGAACCGATCGATGTTAAGGAATCGCTCCGTCTCTACAAAGAGCAAAAGGAGCTCATTGACGCGGCAAATGCCAACGACTCAACCGGCACGAAAGTGATTAAGGCGGAGGATGTGACTAATTGTTTTGAAGAACTTTGCAAATTGCCAATTTTTGGCAAAAGCATCAAGCAAATGTACGAAACGCAACAGAAGACACGGGAAGAGAATCAGCGAGGGTACTCAGAAGAGATGGCCGGAATTGGGTTCAGGCCGAAGCCGAGCAGAAACGGAATGCGTAAGAGAGCGAGAGAGGGGGGGGGGGGGGGGGAAATTCTTGAATATGTTTATTTCCCCGGCTTACGGGTCTGATTTGTTTAGAAATCATTTCTGCAAAACACAATCTTGGACTATAAAATTCTAGTTTTAATACCCGATTCTTTAAGCGGGCAACCGGGTGGAGCAGTATCTGAACGACCTGGAGCAGCAGAGCCTTCTCAATTCTTATGTGAAGAAACAGAGAGAGACTGAGTTGTTACTGGAGCAGCATAAAATTGAACAGCAAAAGCGACAGAAACGAAAACGCCAGTGACGGATAAAAAAAAAATATCGAATGAAAAATGTTGGGGACATGAATGTTATGTTTTAACGATTTTAACAATATTTCTTCCATCTGGAAATTTTCAATCATTTTATATTTTTGTTTTCGAAGAATTCCTTTTAAATTTTATTTATCCTTTAGCTTATAGTTAAATTTGTTTCTCTTTATTTGCATTTGTTGTCGTTAGCTGTCCATTATTTTCTGGAATGAGTTATTACCTTTCGCCGAAAGCTTTAGTGATTTAGGCTGCTTTTGCTGATCTCTTTTAAACGGCTCTGGTCGAAATTCGAAGGTTGACAAAACATGCATAAATAAAACAAATAAATTGAATGGAAATAGTTTATTTGTGAAAATTTTGTGGTAGAAATCAATCAAATTATGAGCTTTTCTGATGGATCTGCGATTTGAAAGGATTTGCTGCGACTTGCTTTTGTTTCCAATTTCTGGGTTGCTCTCCGCCTTTTTTCTGTAATCGATATCGTCAAAATCGATTTGTGTACTTTAATTCCTTCACCAAAATTGAATAACAGGCTCCAGACCCGTAGCCAAGAAGGGGGGGGGGGGGGGGGGGACAGCCACCCCCTCCGAGAAATGTTTAATGACAATAAACCATAGGGGAAAGGAACCCTTTGGTTTGCAAAATCGTAATTGTTGGACCAATTTTCTTAACAAATTTCGTTAAAATCTTTAAAAAAAGATTTCCCGACGGCGCCTATCGGCCACCTCCGACTCATCCACCCCCAAAAGTGAAGCAGAATTCTCAACAAAAAAATGTAACGATTTCTTACAGAAAATCGATTTTTGAAAAAAAAATTAATTTTATTTTGGATTTTTGGAATTTGGGTCCGGGATTCGAAGTTCATTAAAGCGGCGACATATGCCGCCATTCGTTTAATTGGGAGGAGCACGCGCGGAGCGGGGAAAAATAATTCACAAGCATTGGGGGACATTTCAAACAAATTTTAGACTTGGGCCCCCAAAAATAATATTAATTAAATATCGGAATTGTTAAAAATTCGTGACTTGAATTTGGTCCGACGGCAATTTTTTCGCAAGTTCGGCAGAAAGTCGGGCTCATTTCAGTTTATGCGTTCAATCAAAAATTACAATCTAACAAAAGCTCATCCATCATTAGGGAACGCATTTATACATTTGCATATTTTTGTTTTTTATTCGTGCATATTTTTTGCATTTCGTCGTAACAATAACACCACGCTATTATTACGGGGAGGGGTTCGGGATAAATGTAGGTAATTCGGGGTTCGATTCCCGATCCAATTACTTAGGCAATACTTGACGAAGAAGCTTTAGGCGGGGGGAAAGGCGGATGTAGGCGCTTTTGCGGGGGCCAAGTCAGACTCCCAAGCAAAAGTCGCTGCTACCCAATTTAATCCGTCCGCCGATAATATAAAGTTTACTTCACCAAATAAATAAGAAGGCAATGGGTCCAAAATCAATATTTGGGAACGGAGGAAATCACACCAAAATATAAAGGGAATGCCCAAATGACCAAATGAACACAAATGACCAAAATGAACACAAAAGGGGAGGATCGCCGAGTATTTATGCACACGGCGTGTGGGGGGCGAGGGATTAATTGTCCGTCACTACATCCCCGGCTCCACTCAGCCGGTGTCCTCACTGCGCGGTAAAAAGAGCGGCGCGACGTCCCCCTCCATTGCCTTGTCGAGCTCCTGCGAGACGGCGAAGATGATGATGGAGTTGCGCGGAGTTCGGGCCAGCCTGAAATTGAATTGAGGAGGGACACGGGACCGGGATTGGGACATAATGACCGCTGTAGAAGGGATTTGTCGGCAACATTACCGTCTCTCTACAAAACTCTTTCGGATTTTGAACCGACTGATGGAGGAAAATGGATATTTTGAGACCCGTTTGGTCTGAATGATTTGGAAATTTGTGATGCTTTTTCCTTGGGGACGGGTAGATGGTTGATTTGACTTTTGGTCCGAGTTTTGTCGGTTTTTTTCCGGACTTGATTGCCTTGATGAGGACGAGTTGAGCCGACTGTTTTGGAAAAATTCGGGTATAACTGGAAGTGATTTGGGAATTTGATCAAATTTAATGGAATGGGCGGGTGCCGGCAAGGTGGACGATGAAACTTGATTGAATTCAGTGGAATGGGTGGTGCTTTTGGCATAGGCAAAGATGCCCTACCCTTCGCTCCCGAACCTTCTTTGTTTTCAAAAGTGCCTGCCGTTTTTCGATCAATCTTTGTTTCCAGATGTTCCCTCAAAATTTTCTTTTCCGGGACAGTCAGAACGGTCTCAATTCCGGCCTCGTGTTTTTCCCTTCCGGTAAAGACGAAATCCACGGATGCTTCTTCGCTTTGTGGCTCTGACTTTCCCGTTTCACCGGTGTCCTTTTTCTTCCCCGAAATTGAATGCCCTAATGTTTCCATCCACTCAAAATTTGCCTGAGGAACAACTCCGAAACTGGCCATGCGGACTGTGTTTACCGGATTCGGGTCTTTTCCGATTTCCGCTCCGCTTTGGAAGACAGAAAAATTTGTTTTATGGGGGCGGATTTGGTCGTATTGCGGAAAAGAATTTCTGACGTAAACATGACTTTTCTCTTCTGAGCGTTCGTAACGAGCGCTCCGGTCCGGGTATTGGAAGAATCGATTTTGTTCTTCTTTTTGGAAGTGAGGTGCTCGGTGCCGATTCACCTCTTCTTCCTGCCCCTCTTCGTTCCTCTCTTTTCTTGAAAATTCGTAAGCTTTCTCCGGGCTGTTCGGCTTTTCAACGAAATTTTGAGAATGGGTAATTGGTTGATTCAAGCAAACGAGATAAGCCAGGTATTTGTTTGCATCATCGTTTCCGTATCGGTCAACGAGTTGATTCCAAACTTTTTGGTAATTTGGTGGCACTTCTGCATCGAAATACCTGTGCCGATCCGGGTTCCTTCCGATCTCATTTCCATCCCAACTTCCTTGTGGCATCCCGTGCGGGTCTACCCCACTTCCTCTTTCTCGTCCCCTTTCAAACTGAAGTGTTCTTTGCAGATCCACCGTTTCGCTTCCCCTCGGGGTTCTTCCCGCTCTTCGGGTCGGATTTGGGTGATTGACATTAGGAGGGACGAAATAAAAATTTGAGGGTATTTCCCTTTGTTGTGGTGAGAATTCCGAATCGTGTGATCCAAAAGACTGCCCCTTTTGCACCAAATTAGGGGGATATAAGTTGTCATTCCGGTGAGGGTCGTGATTAAAATGGGGGTAATCGATTGGTGGATAATTGAGAGGTTGATACATTTTTGGTGATTTCGAAACAATAAAATTTTTCTGCCTGTTGCACAATCGGTTTGGCAATTCGGCTGATAACCAAAAGGCTGGATTTATGCCGTTTCTACGGGAGCGCCACGTCGTAACAATAACACCACGCTATTATTACGGGGAGGGGTTCGGGATAAATGTAGGTAATTCGGGGTTCGATTCCCGATCCAATTACTTAGGCAATACTTGACGAAGAAGCTTTAGGCGGGGGGAAAGGCGGATGTAGGCGCTTTTGCGGGGGCCAAGTCAGACTCCCAAGCAAAAGTCGCTGCTACCCAATTTAATCCGTCCGCCGATAATATAAAGTTTACTTCACCAAATAAATAAGAAGGCAATGGGTCCAAAATCAATATTTGGGAACGGAGGAAATCACACCAAAAGGGGGCCGCGATCGATCAAATGTTGAAGAATTGTGTCATTGATTTGAGAAGGGGCCAAGGCACGGAGGAAGCCAAACGTTCAACGGAAGCGTTGGAACTTGCGGTCGACCAATTTGGGACGAACGGGCGCTATCTGTTGGGACATTGTGATGATATGTTGCAACCAAAAATGGAGCTGATTCGGAAATTGGACTTAAAAGGCAAACACAAATTTAGGCGAGGGGGATTCATGTCATAAAGGCGTATTTTTAACTACGAAGGTGTTCAATACATCGGACGTGGCAATCGACGGCTGGCGGATGTACTGCTTGACAACGGCGGCTCCAGCACCAACGCTTCTTCGACTTTGCACTATGTCCTTCTGCACAGCAAAACAGCTCCACCCGTCGCGGTTGGCGGTTCGTCTTCTCATCACGACGGAGAACGATTCTATCGCCAATGTTTGGGCCAACTTTACCAAATGGCTGGACGGGGCAAGAGCTGTGCCTTTGTTGATTTGGATACTTTGGATGCCACGGGATACGACGGATTGCCTCAAGACATTCTGGCATTGGACGGATTCCCAAACATTGGCAGTCGATTGGTCAAAATGCGCGGGAACAGCTTGCTGACGGCCGATTGTGTGACGGAGGAAGCGCAAAAATTGCAAATTTGCATTGCTCGAGTCAGTTGTTATCAGGGCTGGACGCAATTGCGAATTGCGGCCTTTTTGGGGTTGCGGATTTTTTTGATTTTTCCGCAATTGGTTTTTATAATGAGGAAATTTTTCGGACGAATACTTGATAATTTTGAATAGTTATGGTGAAAAAAAGTTGATTTAGACTCACTAAATCTAGGGATTGAATTTTGGTCAAGAAATTAAAAGGTTTTTTGTTTATTTTTTATAAAATTTATCCCCAAACTCGGAACAAATTAAGCCATAACTTTGAAAATTTCCGACGGCACCGTCGAACATGCCACAAAAAAGACCGCACACATTTTTGATTGCGATGGCGACAATTTCGGGTTTTTCTTTCGTTTCGATTTCGAAAAGCGAAATAGAAAAATTTCGATTTCGATAAAATTTTTCTTTCAACGCACCCCTGATCCGTACTTTTTGACAAAAAAAAAATCATCTTTTTCGACAGTTGCAAAACATGTTTCTGGCGGTTTTTGGGGATTAATTTTGTGAAAATTTTGATGGAATCACAAAAATGCTATTTTTGTTTTAAAAAATTTCCCGACGGCGTCTGTCGGTACCTCTCAGATAATCTTCGGAAAAGTTTATCTCCAGAAAATTTTTCAAAATTGTTTCTTCACCATAATTGAATCTGCCAGATTGAGAATTCTCAACGAACTGAAGTTGGAGCAGTGCCTCAGAAGAAGACGGAACCGTGCAGTTTGCCATGCCCACTCTCAGAAGGTAATGGAGGAAAGTGTCAGAACGACGACTTTTTGTGGGGCTGCGACGACTGTGGCCAAACTTTGACCTACGTAAAAGAGGAGAATGTGAGGCATTCATTGCCTATGAACATTTTCCATGTTCAAATTTCTTCCAAAAAGACGCCACTGACTCATTTCTATTGCACTTGTGGTGCCACACCGGTGGAGGAGTTCACTTTTCGTTGCAACGATGTGGAGACTCATGGAATGGAATTCCGGCACTTTGCAACGAAAATGCAGTTGACCAACGAGTTGGAAAGATTGAAAAGTAAGGGCATTTTGACCATTTTGCTGTTGGGCGAGACTGGCGTGGGCAAATCAACGCTGATCAATGCGATCGTCAACTATTTGAAGCATCCGACCTTTGAGGAAGCCATTCAGGTGAGCATAAAATGACTGTTTGATCTGTTCTTGTGTCTGTTTAAATACGAACCGGTGCCGGACCCCGCCTTTGTACAACGAATAATTTGTTCACAGGCGGACGAAATTGAGTCGGTGATACCGGCCCGGTTCTGTACGGAAGAATACGATGAGGACGGCATTTTGGTGCAAAAGGAGGTGATGATAGGAAAGAAGAGCAAAGACGAGTGCCTCGAGCCTGGCAAGTCGAAGACCAAATGGCCAAAGGCGTACATAACTCCTTTGAAAGGTGAGGAGTCATCAAATTTTGCTTAAAAAGTGAAATGGCCAATAAAAACCATTCAGTTGGACATAAAATACGTTTGGTCGAGGCGCCGGGCATCCAAGACACGGGCAAAATCAAAAAAGACAATTCGAACTTGCACAAGACGCTCAGCTTCATCAGCACGTTGCCTGAACTGCACGCCATCTGCATTCTTCTGCGGCCGAACAGCACGCGCACCGGGCCGGCATTCAAATACTGCATCAACGGACTGCTCACTTATTTGCATAAAAATGCCGCAAATGTAGGGGAAGGAAGGGCCCGCAGATTGAAGCAAACGCCGTTTACCTATTTCAGAATATCTTTTTAATGTTCACGAACGCGCGGGGATCCAACTACAAAATGGGTTCGTTATGTTTGCAGAATGGGAAGTTGAAAAGGAAATCATTTTAGGGAAAACGCGCGAAATGTTGCAAAGAATTATCAATCCAATTGAAGCTGCACATAAAGTGGGCACGGACATTTATTTGAAGAAACATTAACGCCGCACTATAAAAAAGAACAAAAATTTTTTTATAACATTTGGCCAACCCCCACATTTAAGATGTCCATTCCTCTCCACCGGGACAGAATTTACTGTCTGGACAATGAGGCGTTTGAGCATTTATGTCTCATCAAAAAGGGCAACATTCGGTACTCCGAGGAAAATATAGCCGATTTTTCGAAGAGTTGGACTCGGGCAGAACAGGAACTCCAGCGAATGTTGAAGAACGTGTTCGCGTTGAAGCCCCACCGTATCTGGGAGACCGTGTCGCTCAACAAGGCCCATCGGACCTTTGTCGACTTGACCTACCCATTGGCGACCATCTCCCAGTCAATCCAGGTGGAAAAGTGTCTCTCTCTCTATTGTCTCCAAATTACGCACTCACAGGACAACCTCATGCGCATCAAAGAACAGCAAGAAGCCATCAGCAAAGGGGAACAGGTCCAGTGTTTGTAGGGAGTGGTGTAATGGACAAATCAAATTGTCCAATTATTTGCTCTTTTTTTAATTATGAAAATGATGATCTATGTTATTACATTGGGTCGGGTCAGATCAAAGCACTCAAATATTACAGCATATTTTCAGTGCGTTGTTTTTAACAATTTAATTCTATTTTATAAGGCCCGTTGCACCGAAGTTAAAAAGACTGCCGCGAAAGAAATCAAGCTGTCTCATGAACTCGACGACGCGAAGCGGAAGCTGTTCGCGGATAAACGTCAAACGTTGTCCACATTGGAGGCATACCGGCTGCAGCTGCTGCACGAGCGAGAGAAGATCTATTCTAAGGCATCAATTTCATTTCGATCTTGTCATAGCGGGCCATCGGGAAAGCAATGATGGTTCAACGCAACCTTGAAAACATTTCAGGCAGCTATGTTTTGCTCCTCCCTGAAGACGTGGGCATTGAAGCCGCACAACGACAGCATGGAGGCGTACATCATGTTGTCCATCCAGGATGGGGAACGATTTGTTGCTGAAAGCGATGGGGAAGCGGATCAGAAGCTTCAATTGGAGAAACTTAAGGGGCTTCAAGTCAGTGTTTTGGGAGAATGGGCTCGGCTTAAAATTGTTGAACCGATCGATGTTAAGGAATCGCTCCGTCTCTACAAAGAGCAAAAGGAGCTCATTGACGCGGCAAATGCCAACGACTCAACCGGCACGAAAGTGATTAAGGCGGAGGATGTGACTAATTGTTTTGAAGAACTTTGCAAATTGCCAATTTTTGGCAAAAGCATCAAGCAAATGTACGAAACGCAACAGAAGACACGGGAAGAGAATCAGCGAGGGTACTCAGAAGAGATGGCCGGAATTGGGTTCAGGCCGAAGCCGAGCAGAAACGGAATGCGTAAGAGAGCGAGAGAGGGGGGGGGGGGGGGGGAAATTCTTGAATATGTTTATTTCCCCGGCTTACGGGTCTGATTTGTTTAGAAATCATTTCTGCAAAACACAATCTTGGACTATAAAATTCTAGTTTTAATACCCGATTCTTTAAGCGGGCAACCGGGTGGAGCAGTATCTGAACGACCTGGAGCAGCAGAGCCTTCTCAATTCTTATGTGAAGAAACAGAGAGAGACTGAGTTGTTACTGGAGCAGCATAAAATTGAACAGCAAAAGCGACAGAAACGAAAACGCCAGTGACGGATAAAAAAAAAATATCGAATGAAAAATGTTGGGGACATGAATGTTATGTTTTAACGATTTTAACAATATTTCTTCCATCTGGAAATTTTCAATCATTTTATATTTTTGTTTTCGAAGAATTCCTTTTAAATTTTATTTATCCTTTAGCTTATAGTTAAATTTGTTTCTCTTTATTTGCATTTGTTGTCGTTAGCTGTCCATTATTTTCTGGAATGAGTTATTACCTTTCGCCGAAAGCTTTAGTGATTTAGGCTGCTTTTGCTGATCTCTTTTAAACGGCTCTGGTCGAAATTCGAAGGTTGACAAAACATGCATAAATAAAACAAATAAATTGAATGGAAATAGTTTATTTGTGAAAATTTTGTGGTAGAAATCAATCAAATTATGAGCTTTTCTGATGGATCTGCGATTTGAAAGGATTTGCTGCGACTTGCTTTTGTTTCCAATTTCTGGGTTGCTCTCCGCCTTTTTTCTGTAATCGATATCGTCAAAATCGATTTGTGTACTTTAATTCCTTCACCAAAATTGAATAACAGGCTCCAGACCCGTAGCCAAGAAGGGGGGGGGGGGGGGGGGGGACAGCCACCCCCTCCGAGAAATGTTTAATGACAATAAACCATAGGGGAAAGGAACCCTTTGGTTTGCAAAATCGTAATTGTTGGACCAATTTTCTTAACAAATTTCGTTAAAATCTTTAAAAAAAGATTTCCCGACGGCGCCTATCGGCCACCTCCGACTCATCCACCCCCAAAAGTGAAGCAGAATTCTCAACAAAAAAATGTAACGATTTCTTACAGAAAATCGATTTTTGAAAAAAAAATTAATTTTATTTTGGATTTTTGGAATTTGGGTCCGGGATTCGAAGTTCATTAAAGCGGCGACATATGCCGCCATTCGTTTAATTGGGAGGAGCACGCGCGGAGCGGGGAAAAATAATTCACAAGCATTGGGGGACATTTCAAACAAATTTTAGACTTGGGCCCCCAAAAATAATATTAATTAAATATCGGAATTGTTAAAAATTCGTGACTTGAATTTGGTCCGACGGCAATTTTTTCGCAAGTTCGGCAGAAAGTCGGGCTCATTTCAGTTTATGCGTTCAATCAAAAATTACAATCTAACAAAAGCTCATCCATCATTAGGGAACGCATTTATACATTTGCATATTTTTGTTTTTTATTCGTGCATATTTTTTGCATTTCGTCGTAACAATAACACCACGCTATTATTACGGGGAGGGGTTCGGGATAAATGTAGGTAATTCGGGGTTCGATTCCCGATCCAATTACTTAGGCAATACTTGACGAAGAAGCTTTAGGCGGGGGGAAAGGCGGATGTAGGCGCTTTTGCGGGGGCCAAGTCAGACTCCCAAGCAAAAGTCGCTGCTACCCAATTTAATCCGTCCGCCGATAATATAAAGTTTACTTCACCAAATAAATAAGAAGGCAATGGGTCCAAAATCAATATTTGGGAACGGAGGAAATCACACCAAAATATAAAGGGAATGCCCAAATGACCAAATGAACACAAATGACCAAAATGAACACAAAAGGGGAGGATCGCCGAGTATTTATGCACACGGCGTGTGGGGGGCGAGGGATTAATTGTCCGTCACTACATCCCCGGCTCCACTCAGCCGGTGTCCTCACTGCGCGGTAAAAAGAGCGGCGCGACGTCCCCCTCCATTGCCTTGTCGAGCTCCTGCGAGACGGCGAAGATGATGATGGAGTTGCGCGGAGTTCGGGCCAGCCTGAAATTGAATTGAGGAGGGACACGGGACCGGGATTGGGACATAATGACCGCTGTAGAAGGGATTTGTCGGCAACATTACCGTCTCTCTACAAAACTCTTTCGGATTTTGAACCGACTGATGGAGGAAAATGGATATTTTGAGACCCGTTTGGTCTGAATGATTTGGAAATTTGTGATGCTTTTTCCTTGGGGACGGGTAGATGGTTGATTTGACTTTTGGTCCGAGTTTTGTCGGTTTTTTCCGGACTTGATTGCCTTGATGAGGACGAGTTGAGCCGACTGTTTTGGAAAAATTCGGGTATAACTGGAAGTGATTTGGGAATTTGATCAAATTTAATGGAATGGGCGGGTGCCGGCAAGGTGGACGATGAAACTTGATTGAATTCAGTGGAATGGGTGGTGCTTTTGGCATAGGCAAAGATGCCCTACCCTTCGCTCCCGAACCTTCTTTGTTTTCAAAAGTGCCTGCCGTTTTTCGATCAATCTTTGTTTCCAGATGTTCCCTCAAAATTTTCTTTTCCGGGACAGTCAGAACGGTCTCAATTCCGGCCTCGTGTTTTTCCCTTCCGGTAAAGACGAAATCCACGGATGCTTCTTCGCTTTGTGGCTCTGACTTTCCCGTTTCACCGGTGTCCTTTTTCTTCCCCGAAATTGAATGCCCTAATGTTTCCATCCACTCAAAATTTGCCTGAGGAACAACTCCGAAACTGGCCATGCGGACTGTGTTTACCGGATTCGGGTCTTTTCCGATTTCCGCTCCGCTTTGGAAGACAGAAAAATTTGTTTTATGGGGGCGGATTTGGTCGTATTGCGGAAAAGAATTTCTGACGTAAACATGACTTTTCTCTTCTGAGCGTTCGTAACGAGCGCTCCGGTCCGGGTATTGGAAGAATCGATTTTGTTCTTCTTTTTGGAAGTGAGGTGCTCGGTGCCGATTCACCTCTTCTTCCTGCCCCTCTTCGTTCCTCTCTTTTCTTGAAAATTCGTAAGCTTTCTCCGGGCTGTTCGGCTTTTCAACGAAATTTTGAGAATGGGTAATTGGTTGATTCAAGCAAACGAGATAAGCCAGGTATTTGTTTGCATCATCGTTTCCGTATCGGTCAACGAGTTGATTCCAAACTTTTTGGTAATTTGGTGGCACTTCTGCATCGAAATACCTGTGCCGATCCGGGTTCCTTCCGATCTCATTTCCATCCCAACTTCCTTGTGGCATCCCGTGCGGGTCTACCCCACTTCCTCTTTCTCGTCCCCTTTCAAACTGAAGTGTTCTTTGCAGATCCACCGTTTCGCTTCCCCTCGGGGTTCTTCCCGCTCTTCGGGTCGGATTTGGGTGATTGACATTAGGAGGGACGAAATAAAAATTTGAGGGTATTTCCCTTTGTTGTGGTGAGAATTCCGAATCGTGTGATCCAAAAGACTGCCCCTTTTGCACCAAATTAGGGGGATATAAGTTGTCATTCCGGTGAGGGTCGTGATTAAAATGGGGGTAATCGATTGGTGGATAATTGAGAGGTTGATACATTTTTGGTGATTTCGAAACAATAAAATTTTTCTGCCTGTTGCACAATCGGTTTGGCAATTCGGCTGATAACCAAAAGGCTGGATTTATGCCGTTTCTACGGGAGCGCCACGTCGTAACAATAACACCACGCTATTATTACGGGGAGGGGTTCGGGATAAATGTAGGTAATTCGGGGTTCGATTCCCGATCCAATTACTTAGGCAATACTTGACGAAGAAGCTTTAGGCGGGGGGAAAGGCGGATGTAGGCGCTTTTGCGGGGGCCAAGTCAGACTCCCAAGCAAAAGTCGCTGCTACCCAATTTAATCCGTCCGCCGATAATATAAAGTTTACTTCACCAAATAAATAAGAAGGCAATGGGTCCAAAATCAATATTTGGGAACGGAGGAAATCACACCAAAATATAAAGGGAATGCCCAAATGACCAAATGAACACAAATGACCAAAATGAACACAAAAGGGGAGGATCGCCGAGTATTTATGCACACGGCGTGTGGGGGGCGAGGGATTAATTGTCCGTCACTACAATTTTGCATATCGACGCATATTTCGGTTTTGCATATTTATCAAAAATTCACCCAAAAAAATTGACTTTTTTGGCTGTTTTTATCTTTAACGATAAATTAATAGTTATTTTCAAAAAAAGGCCTGAAAAATTGATTCGCATAAAAAAAATAAGGGGAAAAATGGGCGCTGAAATGGGCTCAAATGGCTGGAGCTGAATGGTCAAGGCGGCGATGAATTAGCCTGCCAGTTCATACCGAAACTTTTTTTTTAATTTATTCAACATTCCAAAAAGGCTTTAACACTATAACTTAACGAAGGAAATAGCAAGGAAATAGGAAGACAGTGTACTCTCTCGCTTTTCCCTCTATTTCTCTAACCGTTCTCTTCTTTTGGCGTTCTCTCTCACCTTTTTTAACAAATATTTTGACCATCCCGCACTTCGAACAGTGGAATTTTTTTTTAAACAGTCAGATTTTCCTGATTTTTTGCACAGAGCTCACTAACATACTTGCCTATAATACTGAGCAAAAGAATTCTGGTTTGAGCAGAATTGTTAAAGTTTGAGGGGGAAGAAGTCTAAAACAAATGAGAAATTACAGCAGAAATCGAGTTGGTCGCACTTCGAACAGTGGAATTTTTTTTTAAACAGTCAGATTTTCCTGATTTTTTGCATAGAGCTTGGTAATATACTTGCTTATACTATTGAGCAAAAGAATTCTTATCTGAGCGAAATTGTTGAAGTTGTTTATCGAAAATCGGTGAAATTCATCCTTGCAGTCTACCGGGCTCGAACCCATGGCTCAGAGCAAAAATGCACTGTTTGTGTTGTAAAATACAGTATGCCAACATTTTTTGAAATCCATTTCACCACGCGTGCAAATTTGCTATTTCCAAAGTTATTGGGGCGTAAGTTATAGTGTTTAATCATTTAATAGACGTTCACTAAAAGTGCAAAGTGCATATTTTGACATTTTGTAAAAGCATAGAAATCTCACTGATTGAAAAGTTTTGAAGAAAATTTCCCAAAAAACAACGTAATAAAGCAGGCTTGGCGTCGATCGATTCATACGAAAGGGATTATTTGGTAATTTATTATTAGGGCCGCTAATTATATGGATAAAAAATCTCGAAATATGGCCATAAAATATGGAGAAAAATTGGAAAATATGGGCAAAATTGCAAAATATGGACGAAATATGGAGAAAATTTTTTTCAAATATAGCAAAAATGGACAAGATTTTCTTAATAGAAGTAATAAGAGCAGGGCTCGCAGATCTGAGGTTTTAGCCTCATTTGGTGGTTTTTTGATAGTCCGATGAGGCTAAATTTTTAAAATGAGGTTTAGCCTTATTTTGTGTTTTTTGGGGTTTGATAAGGTTTTTTGAGGCTTTTTGAGAATTTCGTGATAAATAAAAAATTTATATTAAATTTTGAATATTTGGCGTAATGTTCATCCATTTTTCTCTGTTTTTTTCATTTTGAATGAAAAAGCTTGTTCTGGTTTGAAATAATTGGGAATTTTCCTAATAAAAAAAACCTCATTTCCATTTTTTAATGCAAAAAAGCATCACATTTTCTGCAAATTTAGTTGCAAATCTGTTAACAAATTGAGTCAAAAATTCGAAATTTTTCTCGGCGGCGCCTATCGGCACCGCCGACCGCCCCCCCCCACTAAAAAAAGTATTTGGGAAAACCGCACGCAAAAAAAACATGATTTTAGCAAAATGAGGTTTTTTGGTCCCAAATGAGGCTTTTTTGCCTGCCAAATGAGGCTTTTGAATATTTTCATCTGCGAGCCCTGAATAAGAGCAATAAAATTTTTATATGCTAATTAACGGAAAAAAATTTTGAAATAAGTTGAATTTTAAAAATTTTAATTTTTGCGGCAGAATTTTTTGTGCGAAAAAGTCAATTTTTAGGGGTCCATTTTTTGAAAATTTTGAAAAAGTCGATCCTTAGGGGTGTATTTTTCGTTTTTATTGCATTTTTGTTAAGGAATTTTTGAAAAATGGCGAAATATGGAAAAAATATGGAAAATATGGATTATAAAATGGGCTCTCGAAGCTCCGACCAAAGCTAAAAACATCATTTATGGCATTTATACGCTGTTCCGAGTGCGCAAAAAAAATATGGATTTCCATATAATTAGCGGCCCTATTTATTATCCTTTCTGAGGCAGCAAATTCAAATTTTAAAAAATGTTAGAGCGCGCTTTTTTAAATTCGACAGTGGTAACTTTGGACAGTAAAAGGTTTTAAATTATAAAAAAAATTTCCCGACGGCACCGTCGGACCCAACTACAACAAAATCCAAGGTATATGATAAATAGGGCCGAGATTTTTAGGGTTTAACCTTTTTTTTTGCGGATAGGGTTTGACGAGAGAAGCCCAGAAATAGCATTCATTTCGAAAAATTTTTGAATTAGGGCGACTTTTTAGTCCCTAAAAATCCCTATTTCGCCGTTTTTGAGTTTCTTCCCTATTTTGGCACTTTTTCCCCTAAATT
Source organism: Globodera pallida (assembly GCA_020449905.1). Lineage (NCBI taxonomy): Eukaryota > Metazoa > Nematoda > Chromadorea > Rhabditida > Heteroderidae > Globodera > Globodera pallida. The sequence continues at coordinate 32,268 of JAIXHY010000014.1, forward strand.
TTAAGAAAAAATGCAATATTTTAGGCATTTTTCCGAAAATTTTTTTTAAAAAATGCAAAAAAAGAGAAAATCTACCCCTATAACCAAAAAATGTTTTTTACCCAAAAATGCACCCCTAAAAAAGACTCTTTCTTGGACCAAAAAAAAATCCACCCCAAAGATTGATATTTTCCGAAAAATTTTTAATTTTTGTTACTTTTTATAAAATTTTTCAAAACATGTGAAAAATATTATATTTACATTGTAAGAAAAAAATTAATAAAGAATGATGGATTTTAAAGGTTTTAACGCAAAAATTGACTGGATTTAGTCAGTTTTAGCACATTTTTTAGTCCCTATTTTGCCACTTTTTGGGGTTTTTAGTCCCTATTTTAAGGGTTTTTAGTCCCTATTATATGTCCCTATTTCACGTTTTTTGGTCCCTAAAAACCTCGGCCCTAATGATATAATGAAAATTTGTTATTAAATTTTGAATATTTGGCGTAATGTTCAGCCAAATTGAGCAAATATAGGTTGAAAAACCCTACTTAAATTAAAACAACTTTTTTAGGATTCCAAAAATCAAATTTGGCTAAATTCCTTAACAAAATACACAAATCTAAAATTAAAAAAAAATAAAATCAGATTAAAAAGTTAACAATTTTAGGTTTAAAATTCTGGATGTTTATAAACCTGTAATATGGATTCATTTGAAGTAAAAACTATATAGCAAAACGACTAATCGATTTGCCTGAATTGGATTTTCGTCTTAGGGAAGGAAGCCTTCGCCAGACCGATTATCCAGGAGGGTCCCATAAACTGTAGGACACAAACTTCTCCAAGAGGAGACCAAAGTTTTGGGACGATACGCTTTTTAGTAACAAAATGGGCGGCTGCTGGATTTGAACAAAGGCAACTGTTCTTTTGCTCTAAAATTAGTGTCTGGCTTTGAAAGTTTGACCCCCCCCCCCCCGGCCGAATTCTTGCTCAAGACTCTCGGGTTCGGTCGACCTGTTGACCCCTCGGTTATCCCGAACCCTTTCAGAGACAAAAAAAAACAGCGACCAAAACCCCATTGTTTAATACTAAAAAAGGCGAACCTATCTAATAAATACTGGATGGGTCTGACAGAATGAATAAATTCTACAATTTTCTTTACAAAAATTTGTATATAATTTACTCAACTTTGTTCTTTCATCCTTCACCTCCGACGACATTTATTGCCAACCTGCATAATATTTAAATCGTTTTATTCGATCGTCTCACCACCGCCTCCTTTCCATTCCAATTCCAATGATTCACACAACGGAATTGTTTATTTACGAGGCAATCGACCGTCGGGGATGGGTGCGGGTGCGATGTTAAAAGCCAATTTTTATAAAGCAAAACCTTTAAATTCAGCTCATAAATGCTTTTGTTACTAAAAAGGAATCGTACCAAAAAAGCGAATCGGGTCAAAAGTAAATCGAGGTTTTATTGTTTGGCATTCACATTTTTGGACTCTCTTTATTTTCCCCAAGAAATTGTTTCACAGTGCTATCCTAAATCATGTAAATTTGATTTTTGTTTTTGTCAAATTTATTAATTATTAAAAAGATCATTTCGTAAATTATTGCATTCTGTTTTTCCATTACCCCCCCCCCTTTTTTCGGTCGCCTTTTTTTTTTTGCTTGGCCCAAACATTTCTCATTCATTCACCCCCAATTTTACGGTTTCTTCTTGGCCTCCAATTCTTTTCTTGTATATGCAAATTGGCTTTTTGTCCATTTATTCACCGTGTTCAAAGGGGCGACAACAAATTGGCAACCCCCTCCACCACCCCCCCTTTTTTGACTTTGCTGACTAAAAGATCGCCCGGGGCGATAATATTGTGTGCTGTTGCACTTTCACACATTTGCGATGGTTCTGTGGCGGGGGAAAGGGGGGTGGGTGTGCTTCGGGGGATAAACAACAGCGGGGGGGGGGAAGGGAGGGGCGTCCGATTGGTAGGATTGTGAGCCCCACAATGGCGGGATTCTGTGGTAAAGCCGGGTCTCTCTCTCTATCCCTTTTCGCCCCTCCCTCCCTTAGCCGGCCCTCACTAAAATGGAAAACACCCTAAAATGACAAATCCTTTTTTTATAGAAATTAGGTTGGCCATTTTGGAGGTAATTCTCTTAAAAATCTTTTTAAAGAGAAATTTAGGCTTTTTTTGCAGAACTTTAGAGCACATTTATTAACAAATCGTGAAAAATTCTTAAAAAGAAATTTCAACTTTGAGACAAGCTGTTCAAAAATGGGGCGGAAAAAAGTCTTGCATCAGAACTAGAGCCCGGACTTGAGGGCTGATCGAGAGTTCGATCGAGAATCTCGGAAAAATCTCGAATCTCGTATAATCTCACGAGATTTTCAATAATTTTTGATGTGATGGATTTTTGTTTTGCGCACAAATTATTTATGGTACCCGGAATTTCGAACGGTTTTAAAAGTTTGTCCTTATTTCGGACCCTAAATCTAATTTTTGGAAATTTTTGTTGCAACCCTTGCCTTAACAAAACAGACAATTCTAAAAATATTGGCGTCGCTGAACCCAGCCCTCTCCGAAGGTCGAATAAAATCAAAATTTTTACCCGGAATATTTTTTTTAGAAAAATGAATTTTTAAAAACTCAAATCTTTTAAACTTTAAAATTGGGAATAATTATGAAATATAAAGAGTTTTTCAAAATTTTGAAAAATCCCAATTGATCAATTTTACAAAAAACTTCAAAAAATTTTGAACTGATCCAGGATCCTGGTCCGCAAAACGCACCAGGATCAGGATATCTTGAAAACAGGATTTTTAATCCTTGTAAATCCTGATCCGGGGTTTTTCAAAATTCGGGGCTCTACATTCGACACTCAGAATTTCGACGCTCGGACATTTTTTTTTTACACTATTCGGCACTCGGACCATTCGGCATTCGGATCGGAAGCGTTACTTTTTACAATTTAATTTTACCCGGCCCGGTCTGTTTGAGCTGAAAAATCGTCGGCCGGCTTTTCAAAATTCTGAACTATAAAAAATATAGTTTAATCCAAAATTATATTTGGGAAGGGGACATTTTTTCCAATTTTTCGAGTTTCACCTAAATTCAAATAAAATCGGACCCAACCGTAATTCTCGGTATTCGATCGAGATTCTCGATCGAATTTCGAAAATTTTTTGATTGAAATTTCGATCGAAAATAGGAAAACTATCGATCAAAAAGTACCGAGAATCTCGGTGAGAATCTCGATCGTCTGCGCTCTAATCAAAACATATATCTTCATTAATTAGCGAGTGAAAAAATCTTAAATAATAGATGTAGACTCAACTTTTGATGCTGAACGTCGACCCAACATCACTGAAAATGGGTGTAAATTCAGGCTAAAATTCCCCTGGGCTGAAACATTTTTTTCTGCAAAAAAACGAATAAGCCCTTCTTAAAGAGCACAAAATTTGCTACAAAAAAGCCCTTTGGTGTCACTTGCTACAACCTTTATCGCAGAGTTAAGTATGGTTGAAAATTGAGGGTCACCGTCTCCCAGCAAGGGTCAAATAATATTTGTAAATTTTAATATAGAAGTATAAACATACGTGCATAAAAAAGCATTTTAGCTCTTGCTTAAAAATATTAAAATTTTAAGAAAATTTTCGAATTTTTCTTCGTCTTTGTTTCGGTTTATGGGTCACCACAGTTCGGGTTTCGTTCATTTCGGTTTTTTGGCCCGGTTCAGTTTTTGGTTGGGTTTAAAACGGTTCGGTTTGAGGATTTTCCAGAAACCGACAACCTTATTTGTTAGTCGCACCCCATCAACTCCGTGGCCCATTCCTTTTGTCCATTCATGTACACATGTATACCATCTACACTGACATAAGTACCAATTTATTGTCGTAATCTAATACATACATACCTAACACATATCCGTTTATCTAACTTTTATTTCGTCCACCATCCACTTCCTATTTCTTCTCTCCCATCGTCAGGGGGGGGGGGGCGTTTCCCTCTCCCCCATATACCGTAACACTCCCACCCCTTCGCTCCCACTTTGCCTTTCTCTTTTGTATGCGTCTCTCGCACTCTCTATTTATTGGTGCACGTCTCATTTTTGAGTGTCTGTGTAAAGCGACGATTAATCACCCCCCCCCCCCCCCCCTTCACATTTAGTCACTTTTCCCCTGCAGCCATCGGCTGCTGGCCATCCGATTCCCATCTTTCGTCTCCCCTTTCCTATATGCACATTTTCTTACTCCTCTCTCCGTGTCCCTCTCTTCTTTGCTTTCTCTGTCCCACACTCTCTCATTTTCCCATTCATAAACCATTGTACCCCCAGGGGCATCCACCACCTTTTTGCTAATGGGCGGGGCGGGCCGGGCCAATATTGTTGTCCCCCGCTCTTCACTTTTCCGTTTTGCACCGATTTGCCTCAATTGCTGCATTATTCTTTCCCCCAAATAAATAAATTTAATTTATTTTATTTGGGTCGATTAGGGGAAGGGGATTAAGAACAAAGTTAGAGGGCGTCCACCAGCAGCGAAAAGTTAAACGGGGCTCAGTCCTTCCCCCTGAGCGCCCATCCCGACTCCGACTCCACTAAGGATTCCCCTATCATTTTGTGCGGGATCCCGACACACCGATGCGCTTTTGGATAAATAATACACCCCATAAAGTAAAGTTTGTTTGCCTTTTTGGGAAATTGTGGCCATTTTCTTAGCAAATTTTGTTAAAATTCGCGAATTCATCGCCCAACTCCCATGCCCACCAGGGCTGGGCGAAACTTTGTGCTTCGAAAACTTTCGTTTTTTGAGCATCGAACTTCGGCTTCGAATCAAAAATAATAGGTAATACTGCAGTTTGCCCCCCTTTTTTGAAAGAATTCAAACTTTTTTAAAAGTCATATAAAACACGTTTCCGGAACAATTTTTTGAAAATTCAAAATTTTCCAAAATTCAATTTTAGCCTCACATCATTTTAAAAAGCATAAAATTACAACGAAAAAGCAAATAATGATCGAATTCATGTTTTTTGAATGATTTGAGGCTTAAAGAATTTTCGAAAAATTGTTCGATTTGGGGCTGGGGTTTGAAATTGGTCGAAATGGATGCTAGAATCGAATTCTAACAAACTGATAAATAATTTCGAGGGTCTCTATTTCGGCTCATAAGCAAGGAGTAACAACAAAATCAACTTTTCAGAGAAATATAGTAATTCTACTTATTACCAACTTTGCTGTCTTTTGAAGCACTTCTCACAGAACTAATTGGGTGCTATTAAAATGCCAGTGTGGGCTACATGTGGCCATGGTGGTTATCAGTGCCAGCTTTGCCCCGACAATGGGCACTGTTGTCGTTGTTGCTCCTATCCTCCTTCAGGACATACTTGTGCAGAGGAACGGGAACGTCAGCAGAGATTGGAACAGCAACGTCGACAGGAACAGCAACGTCGAGAGGAACAGCAACGTCAGGAGAGATTGGAACAGGAACAGCAACGTCAGCAGAGATTGGAACAGCAACGTCAGAGAGAAGAAGCGGTGAGTGAGGGTGCAAAATAAAAAGTCTAACCAGAAGTGTTAAAAGAAAAATTTTAAATCTCAGAGGAACGTAAGGGTAATGTAAAGTATCCAGGACCTATTTTGATAAATGGCCATTCGATACTCGGCTTTCAAGCTTCAAATCGACTTCGACCAGGCCTAGATCGATTCAATCGAGAGCTATCGAATGATCTATTTATCAAAATAGGTCCTGGAACAAAAAAACACCTATACTTTATTCAAACTTCATTAAGCAAAAGCCAGGCAATTCGTTATTGAAAAAATTATAAGTGCGGCTCTCTGAAGTGTGTCCCAAAGGCCGAAATTTTTGTTTTATTAATTCATAACTTTTTGAGAAGCTCGGATTGCTTAATTTTGCTTGTTTAAAATATCCAGAGCTTTCCAATGGTACCAAATTCATCTTGTTAAAGTTATACAGTGAATTTTTAAATTTCTAAAATTTTATCGCGGCAAAAATTCGGGTTATATCATTCATTTTGTCCAGGAACGTAAACAACAAGAGGAAGAACGTCGACAAGCGAAAATCGGTACTTACTATCACATTAACATGGGTGGAAGGGACCAATTTCTCATGGCGCTGTTACGATTTGCCTAATTGACGGATCGCCTAATCCAAAAATGACGATTTGCCTAATTGACTGATCGCCTAACCCAAAAATGACGATTTGCCTAATTGACGGATCGCCTAATCCAAAAATGACGATTTGCCTAATTGACGGATCGCCTAATCCAAGAATGATGATTCTCATCACTTCCGAACTGTCCACTCTCTTACTTTTTGACATACAACACACACACACACACACACACACACACACACGGGATCGTGATCCCGGTCGGGATTATCCCGGTTTTTGGAATCCCGGTCCCGATTTTTGAAAAATCGTAATCCCGATCCCGGTAGGGTTGGGATTAACCGGGATAAAATGCATCCCTATGAATGGGATTTTTGAGCAGAGAAACACATTTGGGTTGTTGTGTAGTGGTGAGTGGTGGATGAAGTTTAAGTATGGATGGGGTGGAGTTCAGTTCCCCGACTATATAAAAAGTGGAAATCCCGATCCCGCTTCGAGATGCTGGTCCCGATCGATCCCGACCATACATGCGCAAGGGGGGGGGGGTCAGACCCCCCCCTCCATCGCCGCGCACTCGGGCACTCCCCACTCCTTAAATTTACTGAACATAAATTTCATTTAATTGGATCTGGCATTCTATAGGCAATTACTCTCAAAGATTTTTCTAAGGATATTCGGGGGCGTAGAACCCGAATCTGATTTCCCAATTCTCCCAATTCTGTATCCCTGACCCGAAACATGCTTTTTGAGAACGGTTTTGAGACCAAAATTGATTTCTGAACATTTTTGAATTTTCGAACAAATGTACGAATTGTTGTCCAGGAGTTCAAAACAATCCCCAGCATATTCATTGTAAGGGAATGGAGTCAAAAAGTGTGAACCAGGGAAGGTCGAAAATCTATGTGTAAAAACGGAAAATTTTTTAACGTACAACAGAAAACGGAATCCGCCCATCCCTGGTGTGAACTTGGAAAAAGGATGCGGCCATTAGTGCCATTTACCCCGTGACCGCTCCAATGACCTATCGATTTTAATTTTCATTCACTGTCCATTTCCACTGTCCGATTGTCCACTTCTGTCGGATTGTCTTCACTGTCGGATTGTCCACTGTCCAATTGTCCGGACCCCTTTATGCGTCCGCACTAAACTTGCTCACTGACATATTGTAAATCTGTAACATTAGATATTTACAATTACAATCGAAGAGCTATATGGCTCCTGGTTGTAATTGTAAAATGGCTAATGAGCAAGTCTCCATCACCGAAAATAGGGTCAACAATTAATATGCAAAATAATGAATTTTCTCTTAACCTTGAAGCGAGGGCGCGACAGCGGCTTGCACTGCGCGCACATCAACAACGAAAGCAGGATGCCGAGGAACGAGAAGCCGTTGTTGCCAGGGGCATGGAAGCTGTGCAGGAAGCGCAAAAGACACAAACCTTTCTTGACTTGAATGCCCAGCAATTGGGCAATACTTTGAAGCAAAAGGTATGGCTGTGGTTGGAGGTCGTTTCGAAAAGCTGCCAATTGGCCGATCAAATTAAGGGGATTTAGCACAAATTTGAGAAAGAACAATTTTCTTAAGACTTTATTGAATAATAATTAAGGTGGCCTTGAGCATAAAAAAAGCTCGTCCGAATGCGAGCGGTGGTCCAACGCAATTCTCAACCGCTGCTTTTATGCCGGTAGCATTTTTCACAATTTTAGATTACGATATTCTGTGGTACAGTATACTTATCAATTTATGATATTCTATGGTACAGTATACTTATCAATTAACGATATTCTGTGGTACAGTATACTTATCAATTAACGATATTCTGTGGTACAGTATACTTATCAATTTATGATATTCTATGGTACAGTATACTTATCAATTAACGATATTCTGTGGTACAGTATACTTATCAATTAACGATATTCTGTGGTACAGTATACTTATCAATTAACGATATTCTGTGGTACAATATACTTATCAATTTCAAATCACTCTAGCATGGAAATGTGCCCTCAAAAATGGACACCGGCGACGGGAATCGCTCCTCCTCGTGCAGGGGGTGTGTTTATGTTGAAATTCTCTTATGAAACAAAAATACGTGAATGATATCGCAAAAAAATGAAAATTCTTAATCAATAAAAATTTTGATGAGACTTTTCATTAAAATAGATTCCAATTGTTTTATTCCTTAATTTAAGAAAAGGCAACGACGACGATGATCAAACTGTGGCTGAAAGGATTGATAAACAAATCTCCGACATATTCGCGAAGTTGCGTGCACATTACGAAGAGATTTTACAACTTCGTCAGCATTGCAAAGATGTGAGGGCGCCAACTGAAAAAGCGAATCTTATCCTGAAACAAATCCCGGATCCCGAGCAAGACATTCGCATTAATGAAATCAGTGATGACGAAGAGGATGTGAAGGAATGTGCCAAAGTCGAGACAACTTCTGAAGTCCGCGATTACGAAGATGAAAGCAGCGCTGACGAAGAAGATTATAATCCGAGGGTGTCAAGATGTCGTCGTGCACTTCGTGCCATCAAATTGCCGACCATTCTCGCTATTTGTGCCAAAACTGAAGAAGCTTTTCTTGACAACAACGAAAAGTGAAGTCCATCATCGAAAGAATCGAGGAATTGCGGGTTCGAGGGCCTGGAGCGCCGATGGAGGACGCATTGGGACGAAGCCAAGAAGTTCAAAAACTGCTGAATGCTTTTGGTCGCATTAGCAATTTCGTGCCATTGCTGGCAAATGAAGAGCAGACAATGAAGGATCTTTTCGAAACGGCTCAAAACACTGCTGCTGACAATTCGGATGGATTCGACGACAACCAAAAAAAGCTCTTTGGTGAAGAAATGCAACGGGCAAAAAAGGTCGGCACATCGACATTAAAATAAACGGTGGCGCCACATTTGTGCCGCAAACATTTTGGTAAAATGCCACAATAGACCAGGGCTGTATATAGAAAAAATTCCCGGGGGGGGGGAGGGGAATAAGTCGATTCTTAGGGGTGAAGTCCGAAATTTGGGCCGATCTGGATTTGGACTGATTTTGGCTTGGTCTATACGGACGGTCTGGATTCGGATATGTAGCCTTTATTCTAAATCAAATGCCCTCGGCTGTCAGCCAAACGCCGACTATAATCCATATTCTGAGATTTTTTGTCCATACAAATCCGTTCTTTAATATCGTTTAGTTAGAGTTAAATATTTTTTTTGTTAATAAATCCAGAACCAACGAATTTATTTTTGAATTCCAAAATAAGATAAAAATAAATACGATCTTGAAAAGAAGCGGGGTTTTCCCCGAAAAACGGTCCTTGAATAGAAGCGGGGATGCCTCCGGGGCCTATAACCCAACTATAAGCACAATGAATCTTATGAAGTTTTGAAATGAACAATAAATAATTTAATTAGTTTTGTTGATTTTAAGGGTTTTTCTTTCAAATATGAATAAGAATCTGTCCACAGGCATACGATGCTCTACTGAAGCACAATTTGGACAATCTGAAGCAGCGTTTCTTGGAGTACTGTGTTAAAACGATGAAAGAGCTGCCAACTCACAAATATATTATGGAAGAAAGAGCGCTGCTATTAGACAATTTTTTGCCCAATATTTATCACGCATTAGCCATTCAAAAAAAGCTGGGACTTAAAGCGGTGAGTTGACTTAATTATGTTCAAAGATTATTTGAAGATAGGACAAATTGGAGTTTGAGGGAGAGAAGCGGCAGCGCAAGGAGCAGCACCGGCGGACTTGGAAGATGGCGTTCAAACAGTCCGATAGCGAGTGTGTGCGTTTCCAGGACACATTGAACAGACAACGGGTGGCACTGGAGGATATGAGCATTGTCAGGCTGCGTCGCATGGCCGGCACAATCAAGGTGGCCAACATTGCATTTGAAAAGCGCGTCTTCGTCCGTTACACCGCCAACGGCTGGAAGACTTTTGCGGATGTGCGGGCAAAATGGCAATGTTCGCCGTCGAAGGAATTTGACAAGTTTCGCTTTGATGTGAAGCTGCCGCGCAGCAATAATACGTTTTCTCGCATCGAATTTTGCGTGTGCTTTGTGGCCGGTTCTTCATCATGCGAGGAGGCGCATTGGGACTCGAATGGGGGGAAGAACTTTGTACTCGTCTCACACAACGACCAATACCCAACAACGACGGCGACGAAGACAACCCCTGCGGGGTCCACCAATTCCCATTCGTGGGTCAGTCGGGTTTGTCTCTTACAAATTAGCCCTATTAGGTCTTTAAACCCTAAACCGGGGACACAACAATTTTCCTTTATACGCAAAAAACCGAAATTTACAACACTTCTAATACTAGTAACTGGCCAAAAAGATTAAAATTAAAAGCACTTATTAAAATCGCTTATTTTTAGCCATAATAAAAATAAATCGATTTATTAATTAAGGTATTTTTTGTATTTGCAGGTCCATCCTATGAAATTTCCTTATTCTCAAATAGAGGAATTGGTTT
>JAIXHY010000014.1:54661-184265 GCA_020449905.1 Globodera pallida
AGTGTGCCGGCCGACAAAATACAGTCACGACAAAATCCCGTCTATCTTAGGCTCAGCCTAAGTCTAGGTAAGGCTTAACCCAAGACTAGATTAGACTTAGGCCAAGCCTATGCTTACGTTTGGTTAGACTTAATTTATCGCACACTCATTCCAAAAATTAGCTTTTCTATCACACTTCAGCATGGAGGAGGAAATTGAGAAGGTCATGACAAACGCCGAGCAATCGTCTAAGGCAGAAGCCGACGAATCAGCGCCAGACGCCGAGCAATCGTCTAAGGCAGAAGCCGACGAATCAGCGCCAGACGCCGAGCAATCGCCTAAGGCAAAAGCCGACGAATCAGCGCCAGACGCCGAGCAATCGCCTAAGGCAAAAGTCGTTGGATCAGCGCCAGAGGGAGTGAGTCCACTTTTGAATTAAAAAAAACTAAACATTCGGCTTTTGGTTACCGTGAGAGATATGCTTGGGTTGGTTGACTACTGTAGAAATAGACGCTTTTGCTTATTTATCTCTTCGGAGACACTTTGTAGCCCGGTCATCCAAAACCGTTTTGGTTCTAGAGCAGTTTATGAGTCCAATCGATTTTATGAGTCAATCACGCATTTCATAATTCACTTAAATCGATGTAACTCTTTTCACAGTCCACCAAATTAGACAAATTTAGTCTCGTTCGAAACCTGAATCTTTTGCACCTAATAACAACAAAAACATAGCGTTCGTTAAATTAAAAAAAATTGAACCTGTTTTGGGGTTTAGAGATAGCCTGTCGTGGACACTTAGGGAGTGTCACAACGAAAAAAAGGGCGTTGCTTTCGACTGACCCTTTGATGGGGAAGGAAAAGTTTGGGGGAGAGGGCAGTCCAAAGGACTTTGGAGTAGGACAGCTCAGAAGCCTTTAAGCAACAATAGTCCGGAGACCTGGGAAAGCTTAGGTAAAAATGGGGTTCGGCCAATGAGAGGCAGCAAAAACCCCGGCGATCTACCAGTGAACCAAAAAAGAACTTATTTGATTAGCACGGACATCAGGGAACGAGCGCGTCGGATGATCAGCACGGCGATGTTGAACAAGTAGGGCTGGCCAGGGGATTTATCGAAGATGGGAGGGGAGGGAAAAAGGATTTTGGATCAAAAAATGGGTAGAACCTTTTGGGAAGCCGTCGGTGGGGCAAAAGGGAGTGCCTATGTTCAAACATTTAGTGTTTGATTCTTTATTTTACGAATAAAGAGTGAAAAAAGAGAAAGAAGGTTTTCAACAAAAGTACGATTGCTTCTTCTGTCGGAGACATGGCCACTCCCTGAATAGCCCCAGGCCTTTCAAGAATTAACATCTGTTTTTAATAGCATTTGAAATAAAACTAGCAAAATAAAAATTTGCATATTTTTTGATTACTTTTAATTTAACAATTTTCTTTGAAAAACTTCTTTGGCGCGTCGTCACATTTTTGCTGATTTGACGAATCGCATTAGGGCAGGGGCTTCTTGCTGATTTATCAATGCATTTTCAGAAGTCGGGGTTTTAACAAATTACTGTATTAGCCTTGATTTTGATCATTTTTTGGAATGTGAAGTTTTCACCCAGCTTATTTATCTCTTCGGAGACACTTTGTAGCCCGGTCATCCAAAACCGTTTTTAGTTCTAGTGCAGTTTATGAGTCCAATTACGTATTTCAGATTGTTTCTTTGAACGCGGCTGATCCTTCGTTGCAGAATTTGAACCATCTGTCTCCAGTAAGTGAACTGCTAGAAAAAGTGTCCGGCACATTTTCTTGTTTCTTGATAAAATTTAGCAAAAAAAGTGATTTTAATGGATGTGGCGGAAATTTATATGAATTTAAACACCTATAAAAATTGTTACATTTTTGAAAATTATGGGAAATGGCGTTTTTTGCCCATACTTTGTGCGATGCATATTAGAGGGATGCTTAACATCCGTAAACCCAGCACCTTAAACCTGTTTAAAACCCGAAAAACCGGTTTTAATCATTTAGGAAATTGCCAAGGCCATACAATTTTTGATCGCCAATCAATCGTCTAATGCACAAGCCGTTGGATCAGCGCCATTGGGAGTGAGTCCACTTTTGAATTTTAAAAAACTAAACATTCGGCTTTTGGTTTACCGTGAGAGATATGCTTGGGTTGATGTTGACTACTGTAGAAATGGACGCTTTTCTTATAAATTACTGTATTAGCCTTTGATTTTGATCATTTTTTGCAATGTTAAGTTTTCACCCAGCTTATTTATCTCTTCGGCAAGACACTTTGTAGCCCGCTCATCCAAAACCGTTTTGGGTCTAGTGCAGTTTATGAGTCCAATCGACTGTTATGAGTCTCTCCAATCATGCATTTCAGATTTTTTCTTTGATCGCGGCTGATTCTTTGTTGGAGAATTCTAACAATCTGCCTCCAGTAAGTGAACTGATAGAAAAAGTGTCCGGCACATTTTTCTTGTTATAATTTAGCAAAAAAAGTGATTTTAATGGATGTGGCGGAGATTTATATGAATTTAAACACCTATAAAAATTGTTACATTTTTGAAAATTATGGGAAATGGCGTTTTTTGCCCATACTTTGTGCGATGTATATTAGGGGGATGCTTAACATTAAACCCAGCACCTTAAACCTGTTTAAAACCCGAAAACCCGGTTTTAATCATTTAGGAAATTGTCAAGGTCATACAATATTTGATCGCCAAGCAATCGTCTAATGCACAATCCAGTGGATCAGCGACAAAGGAAGTGAGTCCACTTTTGAATTAAAAAAAACTAAACATTCGGCTTTTGGTTTACCGCAGGGTTCGGATTCGTACTTGGATACCAAGTACAGTACTTGGGAACGGACCCTCGTGCTTACAAATTTAAAAGCGTACTTATTTCCAAGAATGTACTTGGAAATGAGAATTTGACGCGAGTGTTGAAAATTTTGGAATTTGACAAAGGAATCCAATCGTTTTTATGAGTCCAATCACGCATTTCATAATTTACTTAAATCGACGTAACTCAGACAAATTTATTACGGTTCAAAAGCTGAATCTTGTGCACCTAATAACAACAAAAGCATAGCGTTCGTTATTGCATATATGTTCTACTCATCAAAAGCTTTAGAAATTGATACCAAAGATGTTTAATTTGGTTAACTGTGGAAAGAGTTACGTCGATTTAAGTGAATCTGAAATGTGTGATTGGACTCATAAACTGCTCTAGAACCACCGTTTTACCCCTTCCCAAATTCCTATTCTTTTTCCCGAAAATATTTTTCTAACCCCCTAGGATTTTTTTCCAAATTTACGATCCTTTTATCAGTATTTTTTGGGGGGGGGGACTTACATAGTCAAACCAGCAAACATGACGAATCGTCGTCGTCAGCTCCGTCTTTGGAATGTTTTTTTCTAAATAAAAATGTCTGATTTGCTGGTGAAGACAACAATACAAATAAAGGCATAAATAAAACTAGTAAAGTAAAAATTCCATTTATTTTTCGATTACTTTTAATTTAACAATTTTCTTTGGCGCGTCGTCACATTTTGGCTAATTTGACGAATCGCATTAGGGCAGGGGCTTCTTGCTGATTTATCAATGCATTTTCAGAGGGGGTCGATCGAAGGGTTCTTCTTTCCTTTGAACTGGAACATTGGTCATTTGGAGGATGTTAACAATATTGCTGAAGTAAGTGAACTAATAGAAAAAGTGTCCGGCACATTTTCTTGTTTCTTGATAAAATTTAGTCAAAAAAGTGATTTTAATGGATGTGGCGGAGATTTATATGAATTTAAACACCTATAAAAATTATTACATTTTTGAAAATTATGGAAATTGGCGTTTTTTGCCCATAACTTTGTGCATAGCTTAATGGGTTTTATGTTTTGGTTCTTTGCATGTAAAATAGAGCTTTGCTTACAAATTAGTACATTTGTACAAGCAATCGAATCCGCCATTACTAGGACTAGCGTCTTAAAAAAGTTTGTTTTTGGGTTTTCGATCGAAGGGCACATAAAAACTTTTTGTAAGTATTCTTGCTTTTTTCGAGAATTTTTTGATTAGATAAGTCACCTAGGTCGCAAATGTTAACCTGCTGCTTTTTAAAATTAAACCGGATGTGGAATAATACTACAAATGACATGCACATTAGGGGTATGCTTAACATCCGTAAACCCACCACCTTAAACCTGTTTAAAATCCAAAAAACCGGTTTTGATCATTTAGGAAATTGCCGAGGGCGTACAATCTTGGTTGAAACTCAGTGGAAGAGGTCGTTCTTTATTGGTCAAATCTGTAAAGAATACAGTGCGGGTTCTAAATGCGACTGGCTGGATTATTGATGGGTATAATTTTGGTGAAGCGTGGAACGAGAAAGGTTTTATGGCTGCGGTTCGTGAAGGAGGGAAAATTGGGGTCCACCGGTATGTTTGTTTATAAATGGTATTCACTGTCGGGACAACAAACCAATGCACGCTTATTTTTTGAACAAATTCGAAAAAACAGGCTTAAAAACGTTAAAACGAAGAAATTTGTATTTCTAGAAACATGTTTTTGCGCATATTCTCCCCTATTGGTACATACTAGAGACCGGTCGAGACGAGATCTCGGGAAATCTCGTCTCGGATAAAACGCCCTATCTTTTTCTCTCTTTTACCTTGTCCCCACAACCAATCTCTCGCCGTTCTCTAACTGTCTGCCTTTCATTTTCACATACTCTCTCCTCCTGTCTTTTTATCTTGCCTCCACCCCTCTTCCCGCGATGGATATTATTCATTGGCTTATATTTAGTTCACGGTTCGGATCAAAAAATAACAAAACTCATTTTAAAAGTTTAAACTCATCGGCCTTCCCAAGAACTTCACAACGAGTTTAAAAAACTTACATTTACTGTACACCGAACCCTGGCTTTAGTTTATGCATTCTTAAACATTTCAGAGCTGGCCAGATGTTCACTGTTGGACTGGTATCTTCTGCTGCTGTTGCTGCTGGTGTCCCTTTAGGGCTGGCAGTGCTTTGTCGAATTGCGATGGGCCTCTCAACTGGATGTGAGTATACAGAATATTAATTATGCCCCAATCAATTATTAATTAATCTGAGTTTTCTTATATCTCAAAAAGTCTTGTTGAAAATATAAAAATTGTTTTTTTGGCAAACGAATGGTTTTTGTGGCAAGCAAACATACATAGTGACGTATCCAGAAAAAATTTTCGGGTGGGGGGGGGGGGGAAACTCGATTCTTAGGGGTGTACTTTTTGCTTTTTAAAATTGATTCCTAGGGGTGTGTTTTCCTTTTTATTGCATTTTTGTTAAGCAATTTTTCCAAAAAATGTTCAATTTTTAGGGGTGTATTTCCATTTTTACTCCATTTTTGTTTAAGAAATTTTCAAAAATGCAAATTTTTTTGTTTTTTGTTGACAATTTGTTAAGAAAATTGGCCAAAAAATTGTAAAAGTGAAAAACAAAAGGGTTAATTGATATTTCTTATCTTTTTTCAGTGGTTATAGAGGTAGCATTGAAAGCGAATGAGGACAGGCAATTAACGCCGGAAGAATGGAAGAAAATCCATGAAGACTTAAAGATTTGTTCGAAGCGAGGACGATTTAGGATGTTGTCGTGAATGGTTCTGTTCTGATTTATACACTTGATTATTCAAATTGGCATAAAACATTATGACTTTTTATTTCAAGCGCGGAAATTTTTGACGAAAAACCTCGAACCGCTTGACTGGAGAAAACTTATTTCCCTCCTTCCAGAAGCCTCTCCGACAGAAAAAACGACGACATGTAAACATTGCTCTAACAAATAAGGAGCGAGCGTCGCACGAAATAATTTTGTTGAAAAGATTTTGTAATTATGAGCCAAAACGAATGCATTTCGTGCAGCCCTTTGCCTTGAAAGTATTTCAGCACAAAAACACTGTGTTAAGGTCCTTCTTCACCACGTCGCGGGTGATTGAGCAGCGTCTTTAGGGCATTCGCCAGGCGGCATAAAACCTTTTTCGGTTCATTTGGCGGTGACATGGAGACACTGACGGACAATGAGGGCATTTGCAATAATCGTCCAGTCAACTGAAACTTCTTGCGCATGCTTACTACACAATCGGATACACGGCGTTTGTTCATACCTGCAATAGGGGGAGGGGTCGACCCCCCCCCCCCCCCCCCACCATCTCTTGAGTACCGAGCCCAAAATAAGGGGAGGGGGGTACTCGTTCCCGACCAACTCGTTCCACCATTTCCCCTTTTCAGTAGTTTTTTCGTTATAACTTATTTAAATCTAACCAAATCAAACATTTTTGATATAATTTGAAGCTTTTTGAATTTTGTGATTATCTATTCCAATTGCGTGCTCCGTGCCGACCCAATTGATTATTTATATTTATCTTCCGACAATAAACATTTTATTTGGATTGTGTGTTTAAATGTGCAGATCTTTCTGATTTTTTGCACAGAGCTTGCCAACTAAATTCTCTATAATACTGAGCATAAATTAAATTGATACCGCATTACAGAAAATTTTTGAGGGTGAAGGGTGTCAAAAAATTAAAAAAAAATTTGACGACCGGAAATATCAATGTTTTCAAAAAGCTCCAAATTCCACCAATTTTGCTTAGCGCAAGCTGAGGTCACTAGAGGGATGTCTGCAAAATTTGGTAGTGAAATACAACTGCTGAGCTGTGTTGCTTTTTACCTTAACGACTTACCAAAATTTTTGGAATTTGTACCTTACTTTTGTTACTCAAAAAGTTGTTTTTTGCTTAATTTTCAAAAATTTAAACCGATTCAAAACCCGCTTTAATTTTTATTTTCTATTGACGAATTCGTAATCAGTGCGTCAAATACCGTATTTTCAAAAAGGCGATTTTGTTTGATCAAATGTTCGAATTCGGGTTAAAACACAATTCTGCACCTTTGCTGTTTAAATTATACCCTCTTCCTAAAAATATGTAAATGATCAAAACTTAAAATTCATGCTCTTAAGATATTTAAACATCATTTTATTCTAATTTGATGACAAGTTCACCCAACACAACCGACGGCGACCTGACAGCAGACAAAGGCAAGAAATGGGGGAAACGTTTTACGCGGAGCTTCCGCAAAAATTCAAAACCGGTCGTTAGGCTGTTGCAAAAAAAGCATTTTTAGCCAACAAAATTCGCGCCCATTTTTAATATTTATATTCAAATTACACAAAAAGGGATAAAGCTCTTGATGGGAAGTGTGGGGGGGGGGTGGCGGTAAAGCTTTCGGTTAGCCGAAACTGGACTTTTGTTTTTTTCGGTTTCAACTCTAATGGAAAGTCGTCCTTTGTATAGCACGGGAAAGCGTGCCAATGTCAAAAATTGACTCTTTCAGTCAGGCCCGTAGCCAGGGGGGGGGGGGGGGCAGGGGGGGGGCAGGGCCCCCCCCCCCCCGAAATGAAATTTGAGAAAAAAAAACCCATAGGGGAGACCCTATTGTTTTGCACTTTTACAAATTTTTGACAAATTTTCTTAACAAATTGTCATCAAAAATTAAAATTTTCTCGGCGGCGCCTATCGGCACCGCCGACCCCCCTCCCCCCAAGTAAGCAGAATTCTTTAAAAAATTTGCATTTTTTTTGAATAACAAAATGGAGTAAAAACTGAAAACAAACAACTAAAAAACGAACATTTTTGAAAAAATTGCTTAACAAAAATCCAATAAAAAGGGGAAAAACACACCCCTAAGAATCGATTTTAAAAAGCAAAAAATACACCCCTAAGAACTGCAAAATTTGAATGGATGTTAAAATCAATACTCGAAGGCTGTCGGTTTCAAACCGCAGAACCGAGACCCCAGCATTTTTTCGGTTCGGTTATCGGTTCGAAACCGAAAACTAATTGAAACCGACAGCCTTACTCGAGACCGAAACTCTCGTCCATCTAATAAAGATAATCCCCGGGCGCTACTAATAGAGAAAATGCGGGCTATCTGACAACACCGGACGGAATTTTTAGAACACTGGCCCGAAATAACAAGTTTGCGTATTCCTGGCAACTTCTGGTCCACGAGTGAAAACAAAAAAGGATAAAAGAAATGACGCTGAAGGGGATGATTTGTTTCAACTTTTTACTATCAATCCCAACCAACCGGCTTTTCCATTACCAATCCCCCAACTCAAGCACTTCAGCTTTTCCATATTAACTCAAATCACAAATCCCTTTTCATATTAACATACCCCAGCTTTGCCATCCCCGGGGGGGGGGGGGGGGGGGGGGAGGGGGTGCCCAAATCTGCTGCTGTCTTATTCATTGAGCGAGGACAGAATGCGGCCATTGTGATTTTTAATAAAATGCGCATAAAAAAGAATTTTTGAATTCATCACATCTTCTTGAATTTTGCTTTTATTTCTTAACACAAAATGATTAATTTTGCTAAAATTTTGATGAAATTTCTTAACAAAAGAGTCAAAAATTTAAAAATTTTTCTCGGCGGCGCCTATCGGCACCGCCGACCCCCCCCCCCCGCCCAAAAGCTTTAAGCCTAAGAAGGGACACTGAAGCAAAAACGACTTATCAAACAATATTTTATTAAAATAAATTATTTTAATAAAATAATTTTTTAGTCACATAAAAAATTTTCGATTTTCTTTCGATTTTCGACGTTTTTTTCCTTTCGATTTTCGATTTCGACTTTTTATTTACTTTCGACACAGCCCTGCCTCTCGCCGCTGTTGTTTATCCCCCCAAGGCGTCCCCCAAGCACCCCCCCCCCCCCCGGCTACAGATCAATCGTGTGAAAGTGCAACAGCACACAATATTATCGCTCCGAGCGATCTTTTAGTCAGCAAAGTCAAAAAAAAGGGGGGGGGGGGTGGTAATGAAAAACAAAAACGCAATAATTTACAAAATGATCTTTTGAATAAAATTTGACAAAAACAAAGATTTAGGATAGCACTGTGAAACAATTTCTTGGGGAAAATAAAAAGAGCCCAAAAATGGAAATGCCGAAAATGAAACACTCTCATTTTACAAAAAAAAAATGGTGCACTTATTTTCAAAAAAAAATGTCCAAAGCTTTTAAAAATCCGGAGAGTTGAAAAACAAAGCCCCGGGAGCTTTTTGCAGGAAATACGGTATGTATATAGTATTTATTTTATTATTTAAAAAAATAGAAGAGCTTGAAATTTTGAATAACCCTGAACCCGGATTTTCTGAAAAAAGTACACCAAAAGATAAAATTTTTGGAGGGATTAAGGCTGTCGGTTTCAAACCGCAGAACCGAGACCCCAGCATTTTTTCGGTTCGGTTATCGGTTCGAAACCGAAAGCTTCGGTTCGGTTATCGGTTCGGTCGGTTTGAAACCGAAAACTAATTGAAACCGACAGCCTTACTCGAGACCAAAGGAAGCAAAAGGAAGCAAAAGCAAAAAAGAGGGAGAGGAAGCGCAACACAATGGTGTGAATAAATATGAGAATAAAGGCGAAAGGAAGGAAGAGAAGGATAAGGCGAGGATGCAAAAGAGGACGCGGGAGATGATGGCAAAGGGAGCAAAAAAAGTGGGAAATGGAGCAAAAAATGTGGGAAATGGAACAAAAAAAGTGGGAAAGGACGCAAAAGTAAAGGAAGAGGAAGCGCAACGCAAAGCCTGCAACAACCTGACCCATCCAACATCCTCCGATCACAACGTCCTGCAGATGATCTTTAAAAAGTAAGTTGGTGACAAATGAACTTAAGTAGACTTAATTTATCGCGCACTCAGTCAAATAGCTTTTCTATCACACTTCCTTCAGCATTGAGGAGAAAAAAGAGGAGGCCATGACAAACGCCGAGCAACCGCCTAAGGCAGAAGCCAGTGGATCACCGACAAACGCCAAGCAATCGTCTAATGCAAAATCCGTTGGATCAGAGCCAGAGGGAGTGAGTCCACTTTTGAATAGAAAAACTAAACATTCGGCTTTTCGTTTACCGTGAGAGATATGCTTGGGTTGATGTTGACTACTGTAGAAATGGACTCTTTTGCTTATTTATCTCTTTGGAGACACTTTGTAGCCCGGTTATACAAAACCGTTTTAGTTCTAGTGCAGTTTATGAGTCCAATTACGCATTTCAGATTGTTTCTTTGAACGCGGCTGATCCTTCGTTGCAGAATTTGAACCATCTGTCTCCAGTAAGTGAACTGCTAGAAAAGGTGTCCGGCACATTTTCTTGTTTCTTGATAAAATTTAGAGCCAAAAAAGTGATTTTTAATGGATGTGGCGGAGATTTATATGACTTTAAACACCTATAAAAATTGTTACATTTTTGAAAATTATGGAAAATGGCGTTTTTTGCCCATACTTTGTGAGATGCTTATTAGGGGGATGCTTAACATCCGTAAACCCAGCACCTTAAACCTGTTTAAAACCCGAAAAACCGGTTTTAATCATTTAGGAAATTGTCAAGGTCATACAATATTTGATCGCCAAGCAATCGTCTAATGCACAATCCAGTGGATCAGCGACAAAGGAAGTGAGTCCACTTTTGAATTAAAAAAACTAACATTCGGCTTTTGGTTTACCGCAGGGTTCGGATTCGTACTTGGAAACGGACCCTCGTGCTTACAAATTTAAAAGCGTAACTTATTTCCAAGAATGTACTTGGAAAATGAGAATTTGACGCGAGTGTTGAAAATTTTGGAATTTGACAAAGGAATCCAATCGTTTTTATGAGTCCAATCACGCATTTCATAATTCACTTAAATCGACGTAACTCAGACAAATTTATTACGGTTCAAAAGCTGAATCTTGTGCACCTAATAACAACAAAAACATAGCGTTCGTTAAATTAAAAAAAACGTTATAATAGAAAAACCCCAAAACATTTAGTGTTTTCATAGTTTTTCTCCATATAACTTTGGATTTAGCCTAGCGCTTAGCTTCTACTTACATATATGTTCTACTCATCAAAAGCAAAAGAGAGATTCAGGTTTTGAACTGTGATAAATTTGTCTAATTTGGTTGACTGTGAAAAGAGACGTCGATTTAAGTGAATCTGAATGCGTAATTGGATTCATAAACTGCTCTAGAACCTTAGAGATGGTCTGTCGTGGATACTTATGGAGTGTCACAACAAAAAAGGGCTTTGCTTTCGACTGACCCTTTGATGGGGAAGGAAAAGTTTGGGGGAAAGAGGGCAGTCCAAAGGACTTTGGGGTAGGACAGCTCAGAAGCCTTTTAAGCAACAATGGTCCGGAGACCTGGGAAAGCTTAGGCAAAAATGGGGTTCGGCCAATGAGAGGCAGCAAAAACTCCGGCGATCTACCAGTGAACCAAAAAAGAACTTATTTGATTAGCACAAATAATGTCTAGCGAATGGAACTAAAAGTAGAAATACGGGGGGTTTTATACATAAGGAATGGGGCGGATCCAGGGGGTTCTGATGATCAAAGTTCAGGTACGGCTCATTAAGTGCACGGGCGATGGCGGCAGCGGACATCAGGGAACGAGCGCGTCGGATGATCAGCAAGGCGATGTTGAACAAGTAGGGCTGGCCAGGGGATTTATCGAAGATGGGAGGGGGGGGGGGGGGGGGGGGCGGGAGGGATTTGGGATCACAAAATGGGTTGAACCTTTTGGGAAAGCCGTCGGTGGGGCAAAAAGGAGTGCTATGTTCAAACATTTAGTGTTTGATTCTTTATTTTTACAAATAAAGAGTGAAAATAGAGAAAACAGGTTTTCAACAAAAGTACGATTGCTTCTTCTGTCGGAGACATGGCCACCCCCTGAATAGCCCCAGCCCTTAAGAATTAATAAAAAGCTTGTTTTTTAATACACTGACCAAAAAAAGTCTTGCCATAAGCAACAGTAATTTGTTAATCGATAAATTAGATAGATCAAACAATGCATGCCGACGTCCCTCAAACCAGTACTGTAGTCACATTGTAGGGAATCAGTTCATGATTTCTGTTGTTTGGGGAAAGACTTTTTGGTCAGTGTAGCATTTGAATGAAAAAAGTGAAATGCAGATCCATAAAAAAATCGAATCCCCCTAATTAGTACAATCAGTTGAATGAATTATGTGTTTTTGTGCTATGACAATTTGTTCAAAAAACCACCTTACAAATTAGTGTCACATCAGCAAACATGACGAATCGTCGTCGACAGCTCCGTCTTTGGAATGTTTAAAAAAAATAAAAAATGTCTGATTTGCGGGTGAAGACAACAATACAAATAAAAGAATAAATATAGCAAAGTAAAAATTTGCATATTTTTCTATTACTTTTAATTTAACAATTTTCTTTCTTTGAAAAACTGTTCTTTGGTGCGTCGTCACATTTTGGCTGATTTGACGAATCGCATTAGGGCAGGGGCTTCTTGCTGATTTATCAATGCATTTTCAGTCGAGAATCAATTTTTGGCCCTGGCTTTCTTTCAAACGCTGCTGATAATACTTTGCTATTGGATAGTTTTAAAAATCTGCCTTTCCAAGTAAGTGAACTGATAGAAAAAGTGTCCGGCACATTTTCTTGTTTCTTGAGAAAATTTAGCCAAAAAAGTGTTTTTAATGGATGTGTCGGAGAATGTATTTTAAACACCTATAAAAAAATTGTTACATTTTGAAAATTACGAAATTGGCGTTTTTTGCCCATAACTTTGTGCATAGCTTAATGGGTTTTATGTTTTGATTCTTGGCATGTATAATATTGTACAGGCTATCTAATCCGCCATTACTATGTCGTGGGTCATAAAAAAGTTTATGCAATAGTCCTGGGTTTTCAAGCCAAAACATAAAAAATCGAAGAGTTGACAGATCGGGGCGCCATTTTTGCATTAAATGCAGAATTGACAGGCATATTAGGGGGATGCTTAAAAAATTTGTGTCATGCGGTATGTTTGTTTATAAATGGTATTCACTTTCGGGACAACAAACCATGCGCGCTTATTTTTGAACACTTAAAAACGTTTAGACGAAGAAATTTGTATAACTAAAAACATGTTTTTGCGGTAACACTACGTTTTGCCAACTGTACATTTTGCCAACCCAGCAAAAATGGTACGTTTTGCCAACGCAGCAAAAATATTACTTTTTGCCAATGGTACGTTTTGCCAACTGTTCATTTTGCCAACTTTACATTTTCTGGATGATTTTGAGCATGTGTTGAATGTTTTGAGGCCACAAGATTCCGAAAACAATTTTAAAATTAAAAAACTTCGAATTCGGTTCCGGGGTTCGAAATTGACCGAAATTTAAGTTTTTGATGAGTTGGCAAAATGAACATTTTTGCTGGGTTGGCAAAAAGTAATATTTTTGCTGCGTTGGCAAAACGTACCATTTTTGCTGGGTTGGCAAAATGTACCATTTTTGCTGCGTTGGCAAAACGTACCATTTTTGCTGGGTTGGCAAAATGTACAGTTGGCAAAACGTACCGTTGGCAAAACGTTCGTTGGCAAAACGTACTGACACCTGTTTTTGCGCATATTCTCCCCTATTGGTACATACTAGAGAACCAAATCGAGACGAGAATCTCTCGTCGTTCTCTAACTGCCTGCCTTTCACTTTCACATATTTTCTCGTCCTATCTTTTTCTCCCTGTTTACCTTGCCCCCACCCCTCTTCCCGCGATGGATATTCCACTTTACTTATTTAGTTCACGGTCCGGATCAAAAAACCAAAAAAAAATAACTAAAAACTCATTTTAAAAGTTTGACGGCTCTCCCAAGAACTACACAATGAGTTTAAAAAAACCTAAAATATTGTACTTACATCTGAACCCTGGCTTTAGTTTATGTTTTCTTAAACATTTCAGAGCTGGCCAGACTGCCGCTCTTGGAATGGTTGCTGCTGTTTCTTCTGGTGCTCCTTTAGTTGTGGCAGTGGTTTGTCAATTATTGGCGAGCGCCTTGGCTGAAAGTGAGTATATAGTGAATATTAAAAACAAAATTATGCCCCAATGTAATTAATTAATTAAATGTGTTTATCTTATATCTCAAAAAATCTTATTAAAAAGATAAAAAATGTTTTTTTGGGCAATCATGTGGAATTGCGGTCCCGACGAAAAAAAATCTTAACAGTTTCAAATTCATGTTTTCTGGGGTAAAAGAATGCGTCGAACACAAATCCGAGCTTGGATTTTGCGAATGTCGAACCCCGAACACGAATTCGAACAATTTTTCGAAATTTCAAGCACGTAAAAAATAATTTATGCATAAACACAAAAAGGTTAAAACCTTGAAAAATGCACGAAAACGTTTGCAATAATGAGAAAACAAAACAATTCAGTCGTTAACGGGGTCGGAATGTGCAATATAAAAAATTTGTCAACCCAAAAAAAAGTTGCATTTTGAACTTTCGAAAAATATTCGAACTCGGGTTCGGTTTTCGACATTCGCAAAATCCGAGCTCGGATTCGTGTTCTACGCATTTTTTACCCTAGAAACATACATTTAAAATTTTAATCATTCAAATTTAAAAAAAAAATTTTCGTCGGGACCGCAATTCCACATGATTGCCTTTTTTTTGACTAAAGAATGGTTTTGTGGCAAGCAAACGGTATAAATACGATTCGTTCAACCCCAATTCGCTCTCTTTTCAAAAGTTTTTCATTGTGACTTCTTCCAAATCTAACCAAATCAAACATTCTCATTATCATTCGAAAGCTTACAATTAGTAGAAGCTTTCAAAAGCAAAAGCTAAAACGATTGACCAAATCTCAAAAAAGTTATGGCCAGAAAACGTTTTTGGCCACAGAGAATTGTCCAATAGCTTAGCTTTGCCTTTGTAAGCTTCTATCCATTGCATGCTTTCGAATGATACATGCATATGAACATTTTTTATTTTGAAAAATTTGAATAATTTTTTCATACTAAACTGATCTCTGGTGCGAACATTTATGTATTATTAATTGATATTTCTTATCTTTTTTTCAGATGCTATAGAGGGAGGATTGGAAGCGATAGAGAGAGTATTGGCAGCGATAGAAGGAGGATTGAAAGCGATAGGGAGCACGCAATTAACGGGGAATGCGAACGAAGAGAAACCGGAGGATAAACATGAAAAACGGGAGGAAACCCAAGAAGAGAAACCTTTATCGTTGTTAGACCTTAGAACATAAATTTTTGACGTATCTTGCAAAAAGAAAAATATTTTATAAAGGTGAATTAGTGAATTTTTTTTTAATTCTAAAAATAAGTCCTTTTTATTTAGTAATTTAATTGTTTAAATATTGAAAATTTCGACAAAATAGGGGATCAAGAATAGGTTTTGTATTGTAAGAAAACAAAAACAAGCAAACTGAGTGAGCAAGAAATACGTGAACTGATTGCAGAATTTGATAAACTTAAGGAAAAATATTCCGCTAAATTTGGGAGCCGTTCAAATGATCAAATAGTTTAAAAAATAGAGAAAAAGCTTACAATTAGACGAATAACACTTCAAAGGAATGATTACGGTAAGATGGGCTTTAATAAAAATTCCCTAAATCTCTTGAACAGGTTTAGGTTAAAACCTTCTTTCAATGTTTTCATTTTTTGCAAATCAGATTCAGAGATTTCAATATTCTGTAAAATTTGAACAATCCAAATTTGAATTACTCAAACAACAAGTTGATCTAACATCAAACCCATAGCCAAACACTGGTTTTGCACTCGAAAATCTAAATTTTAGCCCCCAATAGGTAAAAATACACCTAAACGGACGGAATGGATTTTTAAATAAATGGATTAATTAAAAAATTGATTTTTTTTTGTTTAATATAAATCAGTAGAGACGAGATTTTCAAGTTTTAACATGTTTTTTTTTGCAAATAGGGAATCACGAGAGAAGCCCAGAAATAGCATTCATTTTGAAAAATTTTAGAATTAGAGCGACTTTTTAGTCCATATAAATCAATATTTCGACATTTTTCCGTAATAAATCCATATTTTAGGCATTTTTATTGAGAAAAATGCAATTTTTAGGCATTTTTCGAAAATTTTTGAAGAAATTCAATATTTTAGGCACTTTTTCCGAAAATTTGTTAAGAAAAATGCAATCAAAACAAAAAATGTACCCTCAAAATCAAAAAATTTTTCAAACCAAAAATGCACCCCTAACAAATGACTTTTTTCTCTGACCAAAAATCCGCCCCCAAAGATCGACATTTATCTTAAAAATTTTTTATTTGTTATTTTTTATAAAATTTTCAAAAAATTGAAAAAAAAATAATACAATTACAATTGTAAGAGGAAAATTAATAAAGATAGACGAAATTTGAAGGTTTTACGCAAAATTTGACTGGATTTGGTCAGTTTTTGCACATTTTTTAATCAATATTTTGGCACTTTTTGTGGTTTGTCGGAATTGGGCGAATGCGCTTCGGGGTGGAGGGGTTGTAGGGGGGCACGGTGGTGGCGAACACGCGGTCGCCAAAAGCAAATAAGGCGCGGAATAAAATGCCTCTTTATTCCGATGGCTCAAACTTGGGTAATTAAACCAATACAATTAAATGATCCCCAAATGAATGAAATGATCACTGGGGCTTGAAATGAGAAATCCCCGGACAATGGGTGGAGCCCGGGAAGGGGACAATTGATTGAGGTGAATGAAAAGCCGGGGGCAATTGAAATGTGAGTGAACAATTGGGCCCGGACCAATGGTTGGGGCAAATGTGTGTGTTGATTGGGATTGGCAAGAATGCCCGAATGAATTGGGGGAAATTGTTACAGTGAAAGGTCGCTCCAACTTTTGGCCTCAAAGGACCGCAAGTTTATAATGCTCAAGGGGCAATTGGGCAAATGTGAATGAATGGGAGTTTGCCCAAAGGAAAGATGAAATTGGGAAGGGACCGGGGCCGAGCAGTACCCGCAACACAACGGGGGCGGAGCCTCAAAATGATTGGCTGGGGAGTGAGGGGGTGAACTGCTTGAAAGCGCAGTGACATTGGTTGTACAATTGGTGAATGAATGAAGTGTGAATTGATTGGGGAGGACTTATATGGGAGAGTGGCCGAACCAATCGTTCGATGCATTTTTGGGTGGAAGGAGATAAGAGCACGAAATGTCGCTCACAAACGTGCAATGGGGGGGGGTGGCAGAAAATGAGTGAACTTTGGAGGGGAGAGGGGGTAAACAAGTGCATGTGTGAGGGGGGGGGTGACTTTGCCCTTCCCTTATCACTTGGCCACAAGTCGATCAAATTTTGATCGACATCGGAATGGCGAATTCCGACAGGTTTTTGGTCAATATTTTGGGGTTTTTTGGTCAATATTTTAAGTCAATATTTCGCGTTTTTTAGTCAATAATCAGCATTTGAAAAATCGGAATTGGATCTGGTCAGCAGCAGCGCCAATAAATCACTAGCTACAACGCGTTGATACCATTAAATCATTTTTAAAGCTTATCATTCTGTTTCTATTTTAAATTGGAAATGAATAATTATTACTAGGGTTGGACAAAACCGGATAATCTAGAACCGGTATGGGAAAATTTTGGATAAAAATTATCCGGTTTTGAACGATTTATTACCTATCATCGCGATCATTCTCTTTCCATTGGTGCCATACCCTCGATGCCAAATAAAAATGGACTCAAATGCATTTGCTCGCCCCATTCTCCACCATTTTCCCATTTTTATTTATTCAAACTTTTAGCACTTTCGTTGGCATTGCTCTCCCAATGCCCTCTTTCTTTTTCGAGGCTCCGGTTGACCTTTGTCTGCACTAAATGCATAAATTTTTATTTTCTTCCTTTTTTCAAAAGGGACTCTTAAATAAATGTATTCCAGTTTTGTGAACAGATTCGCATTTTGAAATTCCCATTCCCGCAATTTTTATTTTACCCATCTCTAGATTTTGGTCCCGGAGATCCGCCCTCGTTTCTTTCTCAAGCCTCGGGATATTTCGAAATGCCGCCTCTACTCAGAACTGGGGAGAGTTCGGAATCGCATTTTTATCCCCTCCCCCCATTAGTATTTAATTGGTTTGTATTTTTCAGCAACAAATTTTTGGAAGTTTTATCCCCGACGAATCATATTAAAGAAAAAATGATTTTAATTAGAATTATTCACTTCAATTCTATTTCCTAATGTTTTAGCATGCACCATAAGACTTAAAGCCGGTCTTTTAAACATCCGAATAAGCTTTTTGGCAAAATACAATAAATAAATAATCAAATATGTATTAAACAACAATAATCGATCACGCATCCATAACGCAATTTTGAGCAATTTTTGAAATTAAGCAAAAACGGCTTTTTTAAGTAACTCCAAAGCCGGATAGAATAAGTGAGTAAAAGTTAGAGACTTAGGGGTTCGTTAGGCTTAGGCCTAAGCCACCCTGGCTTGGGGTTCGTTAGGCTTAGGCCTAAGCTAGCTTAGGTTTAGGCCTGAGCCTAAGCTCATTTGCGCTAATTCAAATTAAGTTTTGTCGGCGCCGAAATAATATTTTTTGTGTGGGCGCCGAACTGGTCGCGCCGAAACGAGCGGCGCCGAAACGAGTCCGCGCCGAAACGGTACGGCGCCGAAAAAATCGCGCCGAACTGAGACGATCCGGTCAAAATAGTTTTCACTTCTCTGCCTCCTCAGGCAAAAGCATTTATCGATTTTTGTGTCTACCCTCACCGATCCATCGGCCATAAAATCGAATTGCTGCCCCCCTTCCCCCACATTTGCTCACAATTATTCGAATAGGCTTTTCTTCACTTCACCTTAATTCAGGACGAGTAAAAAGTCCGAGCCAAAAATGTTCTTAAGTTTTGCAAAATGAGGAAATTTTCGATATTTTTGCGCAATTTTCACAAAAATTAGTGTTTTAGTCTCTTTTCTTTCGTTTGCCAAATGTTTGCGACTGCACTAAGTCTCATCCCACGAATTTGACGATTTTGTCACAATCATTCGAACAGAATTTTACTTCTTTTTGTTGATTATATTAGAAAAAAGGTTCATTTAAAATTATTTGGATTTTCAACACAATCAATAAATGTCGGAAAATCCGAGCGAAGCGCAGAAACAATTGAAAGAAATGTGAGTTTTCTTTTATTTCTAAGGAACGTTTTTTGGAATTTCTACCTTAAACATTTTTTTGTTAAGGGGTGATCAGTAGTGCTGCTAAGTGTTCGGAATTTCTACTTTATAGGGTGTAAATTCAAAAACTCTTAAAATATATACTAGAGTTGGACGGGACCGGGACTTTTGGGAAAAAACGGGACCGGGACCAGAAAAACCGGGACCGAGACTTGCCGGGACCAGAAAAACCGGGACCGGGACCAAGATTTTCAACCGGGACCGGTTCCGGGACTTTTCAAGAGGAAATTTTTTTGTTTGTAATGGTCAATGGTAAAACAAAAATTTTTTTATTATATTAAAAAATAGATTCTTTATTATCATAAAACTTGAAATACCCAATCCATCATCAATTTTTTTTGAGATTCTGATTTAGCAAAATTGTGAATTTTGCTTCGGAATTTTGGGATAAAAGGGGAAGATTATGTGAGTAGAGGAAAAAAATAAATAAGTGCCTGCAATCAAACGGATTCGAACACGGCACACAACATTTGAATTATCCGAAGACAAACCACTAAGACACCGAGTTACATGGGGCTACCCTTGTAAAAAATTGAAATTCGCTCGATTATGCCATCATTAGGGGTGTACATTTAGTCCCGGTCTCGGCGGGACAAAAAACCGGGACCGGGACCTGAAAAAAAAAAATCAAAATTGAGAATTTAAAGCGGTTTTGGAACCGGTTTAAATTTTGAAAATTAAAGAAAAAAGGACTTTTAAGTAAACCAAGCCCGAATTCATATTGATGAATTCGTAATCAGCGTATCAAATAACATATTTTCCGACATTCTAGAAGAAAAAATTTCCGCAAATTTTGACCAAAAGGGTCCCCCCTATGGTTTTGTCCAACTTTGAGGGGCCATAACTTACCAGAATGCGGAAAAATCCGCAGATATCGGAGTCCCTGTCTATTATATATCAAATAATGCTTTAATCGATTTCAGGTTTATTTGTGCCGACGTTCTGTTCGAAGTGTTCGCATTTTGTGACCCTTTTGTGATCGGACTAAAAGTTGCGCTGATCAGCAATCGATTTGACCGTTTGGTGGACAAACATTTTAAAACGAAAGAATGGGCCTTGGGCGATTTGGACATTCGTCGTGCAAAGAAAGTGAATGGCGCTCAGATTGTCAAACGCTTCGACAGAAGCTGTAAAGTCGAGCGTCGGCTGTCAATTCCGCAAAAATTACTTCCTGAGAAAGTGATCGGATTTGAAAGCCTTCAAATATGGTCATTTCTCAGAATTTAAATTTTTAGATTTTTCCCATAAAATTTTAGGTACATTGATCGAAGTGTCCTCGAATTTCTCCGACGCATTCGCCGACTTTTCGACTCCAAAGGGATCAATCTTTTGATCAGAACAGACAAAGACCAAGGCCCCAGTTGGGGAATCATTTGGCACCGAATTTGGCCTTTGGTCAAAGGCAACATTTGTGCATTTTCATTGTCCCCTTCCGGACTTGACCTTTTGCGCCAAGTCTCTCCGGCCATTCTTCGCAATTGTCCAAAACTCCGAATGTTCCATTCCGGTTGTTCTTTTCCCGAGTTCCCGGCCGATGACAGTGCCGGCGCTTCTTCTGCACAAGCAGTGGCCAAATGGTTGCACACGCCCCGCGGGGATGGCCTTCCGAAAGTGTTGCAATGCTTTTGTTTGTCGGGAAAAGTGGACGGACTCAAAATGGTCGGCATCTCTTTCATTGCGACTTTTTGCTTATAATTAATTTTTCCCTTTTAGGCATTTGTCAATTCGTTCGAACGGGTCAATTTCATCATCAATCTTCGTGATTGTTGGCCTTTTGTTATCAATGCGCCATTTGAGCTGAAAAACAATTTGACGGGGGAGCGATTGGTGTGTCGGAAAGGAAACGAATGGCTTTTGGTTCGTTGCCCAATTGAGCGCGACGAAGAAAAATGGGCCGAGTGGGAGCAGGAAGCGCTGAATTGGCGTTGGCAGTGGAATCGGCTCTCCATTTACTTCCGTGACTGGGACATCGGTGAACGGCAAGACAAAAAGTCTTTTCTGTCTCGTTTAAATAAATTACCTATATTTGTTTCATTTTAATTATCAGACGACTCAAACGAAGGCAACGCAAGCGAAAGTGCCGAGTGAGCAAAAAGTGAATGAGCCGAACAGAATTTAAAGGATGGAAATTCAAACTTAGAAATGGATTAAATATTGAAAGTTTTGCTTTCCCACACATTGTAAAGCTTTTGTTGGTCCGAAATTTTGATTTAAAAAAATTGGTTAAATCAAGTTTTTTAACATTGTCCTTACAAATTAGAAAAGCTTCATATTCCCCTAGGAAATTAAATGAAAACGAATAATGGAAATGGCGGAGAACTTGCAATTCACATTTATGTCTCAAAGCGATTTAAATGCACGAAATGAGAAAGAATAACAGAGATTCGCCTAAAAAGAAATAAAAAAAGATATATTTTTGTTCCACTTTCGAAAGTCTCTTCCGTTTCGATTTCGATAATTCGAGGTTTTTCTACCGATTTTCTTACGAAAATCAGAAATAAAAAAATTTCGATTTCGAAGATACTTTTTGATTTCGAAAATTTTTTCTTTCGACGCAGCTCTGGTACTTGGTGTACCCTGCCCAAAATATCTGTGGCATGGAATAAATTTTGGGATTGCGCTGCCCTCAACGCTTAAATTTGTCTTAAAAAGTCGTGTTTTTACGAGAAAAGTTGGAATTTTGCAGGGGTTTTCGTTTACGAGGATTGTTTCGGCCAAATTCGACATGAGCAATTTTTACACACATTCGATTTTTGAAAAAATTATAACAGAGAATTATTCTTTACAAATTGTCCAATATTTGTTTGAGCATGACTAAAGGGACAAAAAGTCACACATTTGGTTGGCTCCCCTCACATCAATTTCTAACTAAATATTCTTTTTTTGTTAGTTCAACTAATATTAGTATTCGTTTGATAATTTAAATCTCGTCATGTGCGCGTGAATTTCTAATCATTTACTTTATTTAATAATCAAAAATATCCTCAAATCTACACACAATTTTGAATTTTTCAATCAGATAACATACGTTCTTTCACGCTATTAAACAACAATTTCAATAAGTTTGAACAAAAGGGCCCACCCCCCCCCCCATTTTGTTTTGGCCAAATTTGATGGGCTGTAACTTTGCTCAAATGGCCAACGGCGCCCAATTTTTGCATATTCGCAACCGAATAGTACCGACCGAACCTTCAAGTCGATCACTAATTTATTCACTTTTTCGCTGGTTCTTTTCCCTCTTGGCTTGTTGATTTGACTCTGGATCCCGGATAGGAATTGCAGTCATTCGCCTTTAAAACAAAGGTCTTTAGGGCACAGTGAAGCGCGCCCTCAACGAGTTCAAGCGGACGTCAGGACGAATGGCACACGCATAAGCTCACATTTACTAAAGACCAACCAGCTCTAGTTTTAGGGATGTTATGATTTCACCAAAAATTTAAAAATACGGTACTTTCCCCCCCCCCCCCCCACAAAAGTAAAGCAGAATTCTTAAAAACCCCCAGAGATCTTTCTGACCTCAATGATTGAGACACTCGCGCTTTTTCAAATTCAAATTTTCACACCAATAAAAGCACCGATGTTGTGGGGTTGGTAATTAATTTAATTTATAAAACTGATTCAAATACTGTTTTAAATGCTTAATTTTTATTTTCTATTTACAAATTCGTAAACAGTGCATCAAATAACATAACCTACTAAAGTGGTTTTGAGTGATTTTGAGCCTGGTCCTCAGATCCATATTTGCCGAATATTTATTTGAAAAAATCGTGCCATTCTTTAATTTCATTCAATTTTAGGCATCACATCAAGCATATGCACATACACTTTGTTGAACTTGCAATTGATCATTCCTTAATCATTTCGCAAGTGATCATTCCTCAATCATTTCTTGCCGTATCCTCCGTAGTAGTATCCTCCATAGGGGGCGCCTGAAGCCGAAGAAAACATTAAAATTCTTTGAATGTTTGCATTAGCCCTCAAATAAAATGTTTCCGTTCTTCAGTTATTTTTGAACTAAAAAGATCACAGTATTCCTATTGAAAGTCATTGCTGGAAATGCTAACTTTAAATCTATAAATTCAAAAAGATCACAAAACTAAAGACTCGAAACCCCGGCACGGACCCCCCAACAGGGCGGCCATAGTACCTGCTTTAGCAGGTTTTTCCTGCTTTTTCCCTGCTTTTTAAATTTTCTAGAATTTCTCGCTTAATATGTCCAAATTTCTAAATTTTAGAGCAATTTTCTTAACAAAGATCGTTAAAATCTTCAAAAAAATTTCCGGTGGCGCCTATCGGCACCGCCGACCCCCCCCCCCCCCCCCACCGCTAATAAAGCAGAATTCTCAAAAAAATTTGCATTTTTGAAAAATTCCAAAATCGGCAAATTTCAAATTGCTCAATTTCTTAACAAATACTGTAAAAGTATAAAAAATTTTCCCGCCGGCGCCTGTCGGCACCTTCAAACCCACCAATAACAAAATCCAAGGCTAGAAAAGGCTCCGGTCTTAAGTAAAACAGAAAAATTTTAAAGTTTTGGCGTTAAATTCGTATATTTACACGCGTAAAAAATATTCCTGCTAAATTCCTGCTTTTTGCATAGGCTTATCCTGCTTTTTCCTGCTTTTTCAACTGCAAATCCTGCTTTTTGGGTTTTACAGGTGGCCACCCTGCCCCCCAAAAGCCGGCTTACCCAAAGAATTTACTTCAAGAACTTTATTAGAATTTTTAAAAAACCATACGGCGAACGCGAATCACAGCGGCTTCGTCAGCAGCAGCGAGTCTACCGCCAGGAGCCTTATCGTGATGAGCTAAAGCCATTTGGTTCATGCCGAACATGGCACAGACCAGCAACAGGACAGCGAGCAAACGCAGAGGAGCCATTTTTATTCAAAATCAAATAATATAAAATAATAATTATTATTATTATTCAAAATCGAATAATATAAAATAATTGGGTGTTAAGAAAGGGTAGTTCATTAACGACCTTTTATAGCCAAACTAATTACCTAGTTCAGACAGTTTTAATTTTCGCGTACTCGCATTTCTTTAAATTTGTCAAAACAAAACATTTTGTGCACGACAAAAATTTTCGGGCGGATACCACAACCCCGGTAGACAGTCAGTCATAAACCTGTTCTGTTATTTGGATAACATTTTGATCCGCCATTTTTTTGTTGTTATTTTCCCATTAACAAAACCTCATGATTTGTCAATAGGATCATTTATTTTACACTAAAATATTTGAAGTCTTTAATTCACTCATTTACTTTTGTTTAGTGATTCAATGAAAATTTGTGATATTTCATTGAAAAAATTAGGGTTGGACGGGACCGGGACTTTTGGGGAAAACCGGGACCGGGACTTTTGGGGAAAACCGGGACCAGGACCAAGATTTTCAACCGGGACCGGGAATTTTCAAGGCAGAATTTTCTTTGTAATGTTGTGGGGGTCGGCGGTGCCGATAGGCGCCGCCGAGAAAAAATTTTGAAATTTTGACTATATTTTGTTTAAAAAATTAATCAACATTTGGTACTTTCCTGTTTTGCGACCCCCTCACCACCTGAAAACATCATATATCGGCTTTTCAAGGGTGCTGATCACGAATCTGAAAGCCTAAGCCTAAGCCACCCTGGCTTGGGTTCGTTAGGCCTAGGCCTAGGCTTAGGCCTAAGCCTAACGCATTCCCCCTGTTATTTTATTGTGCTTTTGTTACTTAAAAGTCGTGTTTTCAAAAATTTCAACCGATTGAAAGCCGCTTTTAAGGTCGAGAGCGATAAAATTTTCTGCTTGCCCCATCGTTTTCAGCACCTACGAGAACCTATAAAACCCTTGAAAACCCCATATATGATGTTTTCAGCAGATTCGGTAAGGGGGTAGCAAAACAGAAAAGCACCCAAAATTATAGCAAAATTAAGCATTTTGCTTTGGAATTTCAGGGAAAAACTGGTTTACGTAAGAGTGGAGGATGTCCCGGGGAAGTTTTTTGAACATTTTAATAACATTTGTTAAGAAAATTGAAGCAAAACTTCAAGAAGATGTGATGAATTTATTTCAAAAATTCTTGGTTTGCTCGCATTTTAATTAAAAAATATTTAAAAACTATTAGCATTTTTATTATTAGGGGAAGATTATGTGTCGAGGAAAACAATAAATAAGTGCTTACAGTCAAGCGGATTTGAACCCGACACACAACATCAGACCACTAAGACACGGAACCATTTGGTGGTGGACAAAGCGGTGTTTAAGGCTTTCTAAAAGACTTACGCGTTTCGCTCTAATTTAAGGATGTTCATTTCGTAATAGAAAATACCGGAATCCTTTTTTGGAATTGGCCATTCAGCGAAGATAAATGAACCGCGGTCGTTATCTTCAAAGTGTGAATAAACTTTTTTTTAAATCAAATGATTTAAATATTATCCCAACCCAATCCTTTTGTTTCGGCAATCAATCGATCGGGCTCAAACAGAGTGGTGGTGTCAGTGTCACAAAAAGCGGAATCCCATCGGTTTTGGGGAGTCAACGCTAAATATTTTTTATATCATTTCATGAAATCAGGATCATATCCAGCCTTGGATTTCAGGGGGAGGGGAGATGAAGCCATAAAATTAGATTTTTTTGGGTATGTATTTTTGGAAAATAAAATCAGAATCGAGTCAAGCGAAGGTTAGCCGATTCGGGGCTTTTCAAATAAGTTATAGCTTAAAACGTCTAGAAAACTCAATTCTCAAGCCAACTTAGCGCAATAACTTAATTAAGACGAAACGACTACCTACCTATCCATTTTCTTATAGCATCTATAGATCCGATTTATAAATATTCTCCCCCAGCCACGCCCACTCTCGGTAATTTTTTCTGGTTCTGGCACATTTATATTTATTTATCGTTTCCCCACCGAATGTCACTGCTGCTGGGCTCTTTACGTCCATTGCGCCTTTTGCTCGCTGAAAATAATATAAATGATTTCTTTAATCACTCCAAATTTTGATTTTTTATTGTTTTTCACCAAAAGTTCGACCACTTCCGCATTTCCATTTTGGATAGCAACGGAAAGCGCAGTGACACCATTCACTTTGGCACTCAACAAAACGTCGGCATTGGGTCCTTTGAGCATTGCTCGCATCCCCGCGGCGCCACCACGTTCGGCAAGTTTGAAGAACTTTTTAACCTGAATTTGTGTGATTTCAGACACTTACAAGTTAAAAGCTACAAAACGGCGGCATTTCCACAGTTAGAAACCAAAAAATTCTCAGGAATTTAACAATTATGGCACAGAAATGTGCCGCTGACAGAATAAAATACGCAAAACAAAACACCTCTTCGCCCCCATTGGCACACGCATCGCTCTTCTTCTTCTGCGCAGTGTCCAACGCCAGCTTCTCAAGCTGTACTTCAGTCTCGCTCAACACAACTGAACGATGTGCCGCATCAACAGAAGTTCCAGGCGCAACAATGAACTGTTTCTGGTCGACACCTTTGTGCGATAATTTTGGTTCGTCGTTTGATCGCGAAGACGATGCACTCATTTTGAATATAGAGAAAGATCAGTCGGAATTTGGTCCAATCAGGATTC
Source organism: Globodera pallida (assembly GCA_020449905.1). Classification (NCBI taxonomy): domain Eukaryota; kingdom Metazoa; phylum Nematoda; class Chromadorea; order Rhabditida; family Heteroderidae; genus Globodera; species Globodera pallida. The sequence continues at coordinate 81,202 of JAIXHY010000014.1, forward strand.
GATTTGCTGATATTTGAAGTAACCCCTCCGGGGAAAGGAAAACAATGGACGGACGAATGGATGGAATAAAATTGATCATCCAATAGGAGTGATTAGGGGAATGGATGGGAAAATGGAAGTGGGATGGGGGTAGAGAGCCAACGTGTCCGGGGAACGGAGGAAACTTCCGTTAAAATCTCCTAAAAATTTCCCGAATCCTTTTCATTCCTTAAAAGCTTCATAAATATTGCAATTTTTCAAAATTTTGATTGCAAATCTCTTAAGAAAGCAACAAAATTTGTAGTTTTCTCGGCAGCGCCTATCGGCACAGTCAACCCTCGCCCAAAAATATTTTAGTAAAGTGCCCTCATAAGGACAGAAATTCAATGGCAGTCAGAACTCAACCCAACAAGAAAAACAAAATTAATGACCGAAATTGATGGGAGCAAATGTGAATGGGGGGTTCAAGGCGGCACACAAAACACTGGGATGAATGAATGAATATGAATGGGGGGGGGCGTCAATGAATTTTGTGCAATAAATGAATAACAAAAACAAATGTCCGTCAAAATATACAATTGTTTATTGGTCATTCCTTTCCCTCCTTTGACCTAACGGACAAATCACCCAAAACATTTCATTTGAAACTAGAGAAAGGACCGATCAAAATCTCGGTCGAGATTTTTCGAGATTCTCGATTGAAATCTCGATCGGAAAGTTGATCGAGAATCTCGATCGAAAAAGAACCAAGATTCACGATCTCGGTTCAATTTTACTTGATTAGGTAAAAAACCCAGAAAATCGGTCCCTTTGCCTTTGATGACGTGCCGCTGTCGTGAGAATGCCGCCGGCACTGATTTTATGTGGTGAATTTTTGAAGAAACAAAAAGTCCTCGTCAAAGGATCTTAAGAAATTTCAAGAAATCAAACGCAACAAAATGGGGGGGGGGGGGGGGGTCAAGGGGGGGGGGGGGGTCAATGGAACGCGCAATAAATGAATAACAAAAACAAATGTCCGTCAAAATATTCCCCTCCCCCCTACAATTGTTTATTGGTCATTCCTTTCCCCCCTTTGACCTAACGGACAAATCACACAAAACATCTTTTGCCAATTCCTCCTCCCCATTTATTTCATCATCAAATGTAAAAACGAATGCCCCATGATTGCTCCACGAGAATCTCGTTTCCTGGTTTGGTTAATTTTTGGTTTCACCGTGATTTTCCGAAAACCCTTTTTGAGATTCTCGGTCTCGAAACAACAACAAAAAAATTTGCAATCCACCGAAATTCTCGATACGAGATTTCGACAGGTCCTCAAGTCCGATGTTCGGTTATTATGCAACATTGTGCCGCTCGCTTTCAGCCGTTCTCTGCGCAGCTTCACGCAGCATTTTTGCAATTTCTTCATTCTCCGATTTAGCAAAATTCTGTGCCGTCCTGCCGCCTTAAAATAAGGACGACATTCAAGATACCTAATAAGCCGTTACTGCTTTAACCACCACTAAGTAGTGGGAATAAGACCAGAAAAAAATATATCAAAATGCCATTAAATTACTGACCGACCGGGCTTTTTACGGGGTCTTCGTATCCCGGGGTTTTTAGGCTACCGGACTAAACGGGAACTTTTCCTCGCACTCTTTTGGTGATCCCGTACAGGGATGGGCGGAAATTTATTAAGGAGATTTTTTTTAACGGGAAAAAGGCCCAAAAACAATCAAATTAAAAAAGCAAATTTTGTTTAAATAATTATTTCGATAAATATTGTATAAAATATCGACAGTAAAGGCTGCCATTTTTTGCTTCAACGACCCTCATTCAACTTTTCGCTAAGGGCATTTTAACGGAACGGAAAAAGGCCAAAAAAGCAACGGAATTCGGCCCATCCCTGACCCCAACCCCATATCCCGGTCGTCGATTACTCCTCAATTCCCGGTTGTTTGGTTTTGTCAGTACGAAATTCGTTCGAATTCGGGTTCAAAATGATGTGCAATGGAAGTCAAATTCGAATTATACGATCTCTAAAACCTTAGAACAACCTGCTTCTAGGGTTAAAAGAAAATTTAATTAAGAAACACCTTCGTTTGTGGCCAAATCAATGCGCGCACCCTTTTCGAGCAAATAGCGCACCAACCCAGCATGCCCATAGAATGTAGCGGCCATCAACGGCGTCCGGCCCAATTTGTCAACCGCGTTTATGTCCGCTCCATTCGCGAAGAGGCATTTAACTAAACAAATTGTGATAATACGAAACCCATAAATAAAAAGAATTTTCGGGGAGCCACCCAATCTATCGAATCCCCGAAAACACCCATACCCAAAACTAGTGTTCGGCACGGTACGGTATTACCGCGGTAATTTTCGGTATTACCGCGGTAATTTTTTCGGTATTACCGATTCGGTATACCGACCGAGAAAAATGTTGGTACCGACCGAGATATCTCTGACTGGAATACCGCGGTAATTTACCGTTTTACCGCGGTAAAACGGTAATTACCGCGGTAATTACCGAAGAAATTTACCGAATTACCGTTACCGATTACCGACCGAGAAAAATGTTGGGATTTCGGTATTTTTCGGTAACGGTAATTTACCGAATTACCGTTACCGATTACCGAAAAAACCTATTTGCCGAACACTACCCAAAACCACCCAATCGTGATCGAATCCTCGAAAACACCCATACCCAAAACCACCCAATCGTGATCCAATCCCCGAAAACACCCATACCCAAAACCACCCAATCGTGATCAGTCGAATCGAGTCGAGTCGCCGAAAACACCCCCCAATCCAGCCAAAACACCAATCGTGAAAAAAAACACCAAATCGTGATCAGAGCCCCCGAAAACATCCAATCGCATTCAGAATCCCCCAAAAACACCCTATCGTGATCAGAGAGTCCCCGAAAACATTCGTATAATTAATTCTGACAACACGCTCTGACCAATTTCCAAATTTCCGCGAATGCACGCGCAGAACAACGGCGTTTGTCCATTGCCCATTTGTTGATTAACATTCGCTTTGTTTTCGATCAAAAGATTGCAAATACTTTCGGATGTCACGATACAAAGTGGCGACAGGCCGGCTGCAAAACAATGTCAAAAAAGTTTTAATCAAAAATTGACACTAATTTGATCATTTCGATCAGGATCGTAGCCAGAAAAAATTTTTGGGAGGGGGGGGGGGGGAAGCCAAAAGAAGTCGATTTGTAGGGGCTTATTTTATTTTGGAATTTATTGCATTTTTATTAGAATTTTCCCAGAAGAAAATTTTCTCGAAAAAGTCAATATTAGGGGACAAATTTTTGTGTCCTTCCCGAGTTCTAGAGAGAGAAAGGGGTTTCGATTGTTCAACCCCCGAAGAAATTCTAACAAAACTTTCACTCACTTATCGCTTTCCCGGCAATTCTCAATTCGGCACCTTTGTTTGGGTCCGTTCCCTTCACCTTCAGCTTAACCAACAGCAAAGTGATTATTTTAGTGAATTAATTGCCCAAATTTTAAATTTTACCAAACGTCGGACCACTTCCAAATGCCCTGCAGATGTCGCAATCCAAAGTGACGTCACTCCGCATGAAAAAAAAAATCAAAGTAAACAGCAAAGGAATTGCGCAGAATGTGAAAACGTGCCTGATCCAAAACCCATAAAGGAATTTACGAACAAACCCCCCCCCCCTTCAGGAACGTGCTGGGTCGTTTCCTAAATTCCGCCACTATGGCCGTTTCCTAAATCCGCCAAATACGTTTTATGAAGTGCTTTTAGACATCATAACTATATTCATACCGCACTAAATCAGTTAAACCTTATACCATTGGAAAGCTCTAGATGCATAGAAGCTGTTTGTAAAACTAGACTAAGCTGTAAATCAAAGTTTCAAAAAGTTATGATCCGAAAATCACAAAAAAGTTTGATATTTGGCCAGTTTACATTGTAACTTTTTTGAAACTTATCAAAACGCTTCGACTTTGCTGTATTGCTTTCTACTCATCTAGAGCTTTCCAATGGTATAAGGTTTAACTGATTTTGTGCGGTTTAAATAAAGTTATAAGCTAAAACAGCCAAAAATCGGGATTTTTCGTGGTTTTCTGATCATAACTTTTTCAAACTTTGATTTACTGCTTAGTTTAGTTTTACAAATAGTTTCTACTCATTTAAAGCTTTCCAATGGTATACGGTTTAACTGATTTAGTGCAGTGTGAATAAAGTTATGGTGTCTAAAACCACTTCACAAAACGTATGTGGCGGATTTAGGAAACGCCCATAGTGGCGGAATTTAGGAAACGACCTAGCACCCTTCAGGAAGCTACCGAACCGAATCCAGGCAGACGGGTGACTGGTCTGAATACAGCCCCCCCCCCCGGGTAAACTTGCTTCAACCTTAACCGCTTTAGACATCTAAAAGCTTTGAAACGTAATAGAAGCTATTATTAAGCTAAAGCTTTGCGATTGTACAAATATCTAAGAAAAAGGCCTGAAAGCCCAAAAATCGAGATTAAACTATGTCATAACTTTTTTGATACTTTTCATCGTGAAGACTTCGCTTAAATAACTTTTGAATGGTTACGAACGTCAGTTAAGGTAAAACAAAATTATTCCCCCGGTCTGTATTCGGTCCGTACGCACTTTAGGAGGGGGGGGGGGGGGGGGGGGGGGAATCACGCTGAGACACGCCAATGAAAAAAGCGGCTTTGGGTTTTCAGGTCAAAAACTACCGCCTGGAGGGCTTTGGTCAATTTCGTTGAAAGGCGATACACTCACTCACTTGTCGTTTTCCCTCCGTTTGTCATTTCAAACGTTTCGCGCAGATATTCCGCTTTGTTTTCCAGCTATAAAAGTACTGTTTTGTGAGAAAATTTTATAAAAAACTTTAAATTTCATTTTACCAAAATTTCGACCGCCTTTAGGTGACCGTTTAGTGCGGCTGCAAAGAGCGGGTTGGCACAATTGGATTGTGACACTTTAGCACTCAACACATTCTTCAAAATGCCAGCTTTGATCGTTGATCGCCATCGCTCAACATCAAAAAACTCAGAAAATTGGAACACCATTTCGGCCTGAACTTTGTTATTTAGTGCTCGGCTAACTACCCTAAGCTGGAAGTCCATTTTAAAAATTTAATAGGTTTCCCAAAAAAAAATAATCGCAAAAAATTATTTAACATACCTAAGCAAAAAATTTCGACCTTTAGGGGTTTATTTTTCACAAAACGCAAGGTATTTAGCCGAAATTTGAAGTTCGAAGGCCAAAAGTATCGCTCAGCCCTGAGACCCCTCCCATGGGGAACAAACTTGCAGGATTCGAATTTTCAAATTACTGAAAAATTCAAAACTGCGATTCCCGACCCGAAAGGAGTATGGTGCGGCACCGGACACTCTTACTAGAGTCTTGGGTAGATTTTTTCGGGTTTTTTTGTTTGTTTTTTACCGAAAAATTGACCGCACCCTACAGCCGCTATACATCTACCTTTTCATCGTCGTCGTCTTCGTCTTCGTCTTCGTCGTCGTCGTCATCGTCTTCATCGTCATCATCGTCATCATCTTCAATATCAGCCTTTTTTTCTTTGTCATCAGACGACGCATTGACTTCTTCTTTTCGATAGAATATAAAAATGATCAGAAGCCCAACCAGAAAAAAGAAAATCAATAACATTTGATTGAAACTCAAATCAAAATTGTTGCCTAAAAAGCGCTAAATATGCGCATATAAATACACCAAAAGGTCAAATCGCACGAAAAACAAGAAACCGGCGTTGGCACCGGCTTGGCTTTTGGCGCGATTATAACTTATTAATTAAAAAAGCAAAGAAACATTTGTTTTTACATTTGATGATGAAATATGTAAATGTTCAAGTGATGAAATGGGGAGGGGCAATTGGCAAAAGATGTTTTGTGTGATTTGTCCGTTAGGTCAAAGGGGGGAAAGGAATGACCAATAAACAATTGTAGGGGGGGGGGAATATTTTGACGGAAATTTGTTTTTGTTATTCATTTATTGCGCGTTCCATTGACCCTCCCCCCCCCCCAATTTATTCACTATGTTTTTCTTGTTGTTGCGTTTGATTTCTTAAAATAATTTGGATTCGCCCTGGGTCCGGGTCTCAGGACCGGTTTAGACGAATCAATCGGATCAGACCGGACGCGGATCAGTTACCCGATTAATAATAAATCCACAGATCTGCTTTGAACCTTCCTTGCTTTTAGCCTTCACACTATTTCTAAGAAATGCCAAACAACAACAACAACAGTGGCACCAATAATATGGATTTTGATCCTTTCGAAGTGCTTGAGCTTAATTGCACCCCCTCACTTTTGACCCCCAGGGGCATTCATTGGGGAAATAGAAATTTGGCGAATGTTGGCCACACATGACCATCGATTTCATCTGATTTTAAATTTTAAAAAGAATCATCTTTCCCCTCTGGGTTTGAACAAGGTCTTGACCAAAATTCATTAAATTGTTCAAATTCCTCCGGTGGCGCCGCCTAATGCTTTTTGTAGACATTTGCAAATGTTAGTGTTCGACTTAACGGAAATTTCCTCCGTTCCCCGGACACGTTGGCTCTCTACCTCAACCCCACTTCCATTTCCCATCCATTCCCCTAATCACTCCTATCGGATGATCAATTTAATTCCATTTATTCGTCCGCCCATTGTTTTCCGTAGCCCGGAGGGGTTATTTCAAATATCAGCTTTTTCTTTCTTCCCCGGAGGGGTTATTTCAAATATCAGTAGATCGAATCCCGATTGGACCAATTCTATATTCAAAATGAGTGCATCGTCTTCGCGATCAAACGACGAACCAAAATCATCGCACAAAGGTGCCGACTGGAAACAGTTCATTGTTTCGTCTGGAACTTCTGTTGAGGCGGCACATCGTTCAGTTGTGTTGAGCGAGACTGAAGTACAGCTTGAGAAGCTGGCGTTGGACACGCAACGTGATCAGAAGAAGAAGAGCGATGCGTGTGCCGATGGGGGCGAAGAGGTGTTTCGTTTTGTGTACTTTATTCTGTTCTGTCAGCCGATAAAATTCTTATTTTCATGCCGCTGTTTTGTGGCTTTTAACTTGTAAGTGTCTGAAATCACACAAATTCAGGTCAAAAAGTTCTTCAAACTTGCCGAACGTGGTGGCGCCGCGGGGATGCGAGCAATGCTCAAAGGACCCAATGCCAACGTTTTGTTGAGTGCCAAAGTGAACGGTGTCACTGCGCTTTCCGTTGCTATCCAAAATGGAAATGCGGAAGTGGTCGAACTTTTGGTGAAGAAAAACAATCAAAATTTGGGGGGTAATTAGAGAAATCATTTATATTATTTACAGAGAGCGAAAGGCGCAATGGACGAAAAGAAAAAGAGCCCAGTGATATTCGGTGGGTCGATAAATAGTTTCAGGAGGGGTGGTTGGGGGGGAGTCGGCTTAAAAGCAAGAAAAATTCAAACAATCTGCGCAGCATTCGAAAGCACTTATCTGTGATGCTATAATTAAAAAGGTTTTTAACGAGAATTGCAATTTTCACACGCTTTAAGCTTTAACTTTCACTCGACATTTTTTTAGTTTCTCGGTAAAGTACCAAAATTTCTCAGAATTTTATGAGTTGCTGCCCCCCCCCCCGAATACCATGGCTATTACGTCCCTGGTATAAAAAATATTTAGCGTTGACTCCCCAAAACCGATGGGATTCCGATTTATGTGACAATGACATCACTCTGTTTGAGCCCGATCGATTGATTGCCGAAACAAATGGATTGGGTTGGGTTAATTTAAAATGAATTGATTTAAAATCACTTTAAAGATAGCAACACAGTTTCATCTGTCGCCGCTGAATTACCAATTCCAAAAAAGGATTCCGGTATTTTCTATTACGAAATGAACATCTTAAAATTAGAGCGAAACGCGTAAGTCTTTTAGAAAGCCTTTTTTACTTATAAATATAAAAATAGATATTATTTAGCCATGTCAGCATTGGACTTGCGATCACACAACCTCACAAAAGCTGCGGATACCAAAGCAATGGCATTCTTTATGGTCCAACGGCTGTGTCAAGTGGGAGCATCGGGGTTCGAATTTCCTCTATGTCTACCGAGTTTAAATAGATTTTCCATCCAGACCATTAAAGGATACCATAAATTCAAGTTACTTACTCTAACAAGAGTTGACGAGCCCGACGAGAAATTCCCGGTTTCTTGAAATCCTGGGCCCAGTTTTCCGAATTCGAACGCATTTAGAACTAGAGTCCGGACCGGACCTAAAACCAAAAAATTTTTGGGTTGTTTTGTACAAAAAATTGGACCAAAAGTTTTTTGGTTTTGGGTCAACTTGGAGTAACCCAAAAAAACCAAAACCCAAAAGTAGTGGTTTTTTGAAAAAAAAATTCATCACAATTTTCTGAATTTATGCTTCAAATTTCTTAACAAAGACTGCCAATTTTGTAAAAATTGCCGGACATCTTTCATTCCCAAAAAGAAAAAGCTTCAAAATTGAAAATTTCAAGTTTTTGGGGTTTGTCATGTATGGGGTGGGGGGGGGGGGGACGGTTTGTAGTTGGCTAACCTGACACTGGTCAGAAAAAGCTTGAATAAAATTTATTAAAAAAATCGTAAATTTAGGCTTTTTGTCAAAAGTTTTGACCAAATTTTGTTTGGTCTAAATTGGAGCACAACCCGAAGGAAACCAAAGCCCAAAACAAACCCAAAAGTTTCGACTATTGTTTGGGTCCAACTTCCGGTCTCTATTTAGAACTTTAAACCCGAATTCGAACGTGTAAAATTAACTCTGGTTGTCAAGAGATCAGAACTAAATGATCCATGGCTTGTTTTAAAGTATGTGAAGGCATCTTCTGCTGAACCTTTTGGTGTCGGCGACGTCATCGGATGCGGTGTGGATTTGGCAACTCGCCAACTCATTTACACGAAGAATGGAGCGCGTTTGGGTGAGAAAGAAAAATACTTAAAAACCATGATTTTTAGGGAACAACAGAAATCTTGTTTATGTTGGGGAAATAAGTGCATCTAAAAATTTGATTAAATTAGCAATATTTTTAATGTCCTTTTATTAATTTATCGCTTTGTTTATTTGACAGTTTTTACAGATACTGCCGATTTGTTTGTCCCTTCTGCCGCCGATTTGCTTCCGATTGTTGCGTTTTGGGGTTCCGACGGCAAAATTGAAGCAAATTTTGGGCCAAACTTTAAATACAAAGCCACCGGACAGTGAAAAATGATTAAATTATTATTCTTTTTTAAATTATATTACTTTTTCCCTTCTGTGAAGGGATGGATACCTATGACGTGGATTTATTAAGCGTCTTTTTCTTTACCTATCAAAACATTGTTTTGCTTTCCACTTTCTCTCTTTATTCTTTGTTTTTGGATAAATTTTCTTGTCCGTTCATGTGAAGATAGGGATTAATTCTTATGTCTAAGTTATGACATTTGAGCAAATTAATGAAAAAATGGTGTTCCTTTCTTTGAAATATAATTGTATTAAAAAATGTGCGGATTTTTCTTATTTTAACAAAACTGTGGAAAAGGTGTATTGAGCAATTTCTTTTAAATATAATTGTACTAAAAAATGTGTCTGGATTTTGGAAATGACCTGGATCTGGATTTACATGGATTACAAATCCACGTTTTTTGGATATCCAGATTCAGAGTGCTTTATGAGGACCTGGACCCAGACTCTGGATCTGGATTTTTAACTAAAATTTTTTTAAAAATTGGCCATACTTTTGGATTTTTTAAAAATTGTGAAATAAGTCTGCGTTAAAATTCTTCTAATTTTTCTCCATTTTATTCTCCAGGTTTACAAGGATTGGCCAACTTTATGCAGAGATTTTAATTTTTTTTTTTTGAGAATTCTGCTTTACGGGCGGTGTCGAAATTCCGATTTCTGACGCTTTTTCCTTTGACAAGGCGGCGGTCTTGCGTACTTTTTAACAACAATTCAATCTTTTTTTACGCGGGCCCCCCCAATTATCATCAGATGAGGCGATCATTGTCTTAAATTCAATACATAACGGAAAATCCTGGTCCAATTACCTGGATTCTGGATCTGGATCCAGGTCTGAACCCCCTGGATTCATCCAGTCAATTTTTTGGCGGAAACCACTTTGAAGCCAGTTTTGGTCTCGGGACTGAGTGTCTTTTTCAGTGAGGACTCAGTTGTCCACTAACTAAAAATGTGTAAAATAATTCGGGCGAAGGGCCCCACCGGATCCGGAATCCGGATTCCTAAATTCGTTAAAAAACCGCACCAAAATAATCCGGGTAAAACAACCGGATCAGGATTTTCTCCCCACAGGCGTTGAAACCGGATACGAATTTTCGTACCTAACCGCCCTCAAAAATCTCATATCCGTTATCCGTCCGAATCCGCGACGTTTCAAAATCCCATGTCCGGAATATGAAGCGAATATATCCGAAAAATTGTTAGATTATTGTCATACAGTATGTGGGACAGGTTCGGATCTGATTGAGAATTAAGGGTTTTTAACAGATTGGAACTTATTTGTTAGCCTAAGCCTAACAAATCTAAGCTGAGGGTGGCTTAGGCCTAAGCCTAATGAAACCGGCTTGGCTTTTGGCGCGATTATAACTTATTAATTAATTAGAAAAGCAAAGAAATATTTGTTTTTACATTTGATGATGAAAAAATATGTAAATGTTCAAGTTATGAAATGCCGAGGGGCAATTGACAAAATATGTTTTGTGTGATTTGTCCGTTAGGTCAAAGGGGGGAAAGGAATGACCAATAAACAATTGTGGGGGGGGGGGGGGGGAAATATTTTGACGGACATTTGTTTTTGTTATTCATTTATTGCGCGTTCCATTGACCCCCTCCCCATTCATTCACTATGTTTTTCTTGTTGTTGCGTTTGATTTCTTAAAATAATTTGGATTCGCCCTGGGTCCGGGTCTCAGGACCGGTTTAGACGAATCGATCGGATCAGACCGGACGCGAATCAGTTACCCGATTAATAATAAATCCACAGATCTGCTTTGAACCTTACTTGCTTTTAACCTTCACACTATTTCTAAGAAATGCCAAACAACAACAACAACAGTGGCACCACTAATATGGATTTCGATCCTTTCAAAGTGCTTGAGCTTAACCCCTGCGGTGACATAGAGCAGATCAAGGCAGCGTTTCATCGGCTGTCGAGGCGAACTCATCCGGACATGGGCGTGTTTTAATTCTAACTTTAGGCTTTCAATTCGCGTTACTTTTAAAAGTTCCTTTAGCTTTATGAACTTAACTTTTACCATTTAACTTGTGGGGGACTTTTAACTCTGAGATTTCGCTTCACATTTAATTTTACGTTTTTCTTTTAACTTTAGCTGCCAGATCGGAACAGAACATACCGGGGGATTCGGATCATTTTTCGCGCATAAAGAATGCGTACGATTTTCTGCGCGCGATGGACGCGAAGGCTCTTGCAGAATATGCGGTCGGCACTTTTTATGTTTTGGCGCAAAGAGTTTTTTGGTGGCCTAGCAAAAGTTGGCTAATGAAGGCAAAATGGCCAAATTTAAATGCCGTACTTCCTTCGAGATGGTCTCAAATGGCAAACTTAATGATGTTTATTGTTTTAGTTTATCAAGTTGGCGGAGTCGGGTGATGCCGCGCAAATGCGTTCCCTGCTTCGTACGCTACATTTGGATGCCGTCAAATTGAAGCGTTTGCTGAGTACCGGTCTTTTCAACGCCGCCAAAAATGGACACATTAAAATGGCCCGTCTTTTGGTACAAATTCTGAATTTTTTTGAAATCGCAATTTGGGACAATTTTTGTTTGTTTTCAGCTTAAACGTGGAGCAGATCAACGAGAAACTGGCACGGTCACGGTTGACGGGCAAATGATAAGTGGGCAAACTTTAACTTACAAACATTTTTGGAATGAAGAGCTCGGGTTGTTTAAATCTGATCGCGGGAGTTATCAATTGGTCACAGGGACGTAGCTAGAAAAAACTTTCGGGCAGGTGGGGGGGGGGGGGGGGGGGTGGAATCCATTAAAAAATCCATTTTTAGGGGGGGGGGGGGGGTGTATTTCCTTTTTTACTCATTTCATTGAATCATTGATCATAACTGATTTGTCCAATTTTTGCACACCGGACCTTTTGTCCATGGCTCTGTTCAGACAAAGTGACGCCCCTTCGTGTCGCCGCTTTCAACGGACATTTGGAAATGTGCAAACTTTTGGTCGCGCATGGAAAAGCCAACGTTAACCAGGCAGGGTGACCATTAGTACCTTAATTATCAGGGTGTTCCTGATTTTTTTCGGAGTTTACTGGTCTTATAGGAATTTCCACACACATTGAGTCAACAATTCACAATTTTTACGTGACTCATTCCACCCTATCGCCTCCAGGAGTGAAGCTAAACCCTAAAAAACGAACTTGTGTTAATGGTCCCGCTTTTTTACCAACCATTTATTTTTTCTGTCCCTTAATCCCTGTTTTTTGACTGGGATCAAATTTAGTCCCGGCCCCGGTTTTTGCCAAATTTTTGTAACGGCTGATCTGATCTTATATTTTTAAGCTGCTAACCTGGATTTATGGGTTTTTCGGATGGGCACCTTCCGACCAGCAAGACATCAAACAGATCGTGTGCGCTGCGTGCTATGCCGGGCATTTGGACATTGGTCGGTGGGGTCAACAAAAACAAAATTGGTTGAGCATTTTGTTATTTGGAAATTTTAGTATTAAAACAAAAATGCTATTCCGCTGTGTCTTTTGTTTGTTTATCGGTTACGCTGGAGAAAAGCATTGCTATTATATCACGAAATTAAATTTTAAAAGAGGCTCTTTCCGCACTTCAGCAATAGGTGTAGGAATGAATGCCACGCCGACATCGCATTTGACATTTTCGGGATTGGCATTGTGTGGATTTGCGAAGATTGACAAAATTTCGGGGTTGAGATGGGATGGCAACCCTAACTTGGAGAGAATTCGCACATTGAGCATAATTTTTAATTAATTTGTTTAGTCAAATACTTCGGCACGGGCATCGATGACTGTGGTCGCTTAGCGTTGGCTGCCGCTTCATTCCACGGACGGGACGACATTCTTAATCATTTGCTTTCAGAAAGAAAAGCGTCTGCCGAACGAAGTTCGAAGAATTAATTTTCCAAATTTAGCATTTTTACATATAATGAATTTCAGAAAGAAAAGCGTCTGCCGAACGAAGTTCGAAGAATTAATTTTCTAACTTTAGCATTTTTACATATAATGAATTTCAGAAAGAAAAGCGTCTGCCGGACGAAATTCGGACGGAGGTAGGAGAATTAATTTCAGAAAATTAGGCATATTTCTGCTATTTTCTCAAATATAATATAAATAAAATCATTTCTAATTTAAATGAGGCTGAGTCACTTTCGTCCATTAGACATTTTACCGTTTGACTTTCACTAAATTTTCTTTTTGACGTTGTTAACACTTCAGGCGGATCGTCATCGTCGTCGTCGTCTTCAAAACCACCACGTGGAAATGTCGATCCCTTGTATGGCGTCGTGTTCATCATCGGCGTTATTTTCTTAGCACTTGCAAATTATTACCTCCCTGCCCCCGTATGTGCCGCGGTAAGAAACCGGGCACTTCATTTCCACTAGTGGCAGGCGAAAGTAGAAGGTCGGGATTCAGGATCGTGAAAAAAGCCCGGTCCCAGTTTAATTCCGGCCTAAGGCACTCGGGATCATGGCTGGGATCTGGGAATCTTTAATCCACATTTTTCTGAAAGTTTGATATTTCGAATAAAAAGCCAAGATTTAAATTTTTAAAAAAATATTTGCAAAAATTACGAAAACAATAAAAATTCTTGGCCAAAATGTATACTTTAGTAAATTTTAAAATCTCTGGTTCTCAATTGGTGCGAGATGAATTCGATTTCCAGATTAGAAAAAAGTGCCCGGACAGGATACAGGCAAAATACGGATTTGGTTTAATTCCGGTTGCACTAGGTCAGAGACTGAACGGAATTGGTAGCCCGCTTGTGTTGAATTCGGGATCCCGGCCGTCATTTCTTTTTGTAGTTTTTGAGATTTAGCCGCCCGATCCCGAAATCCGTTTACGATCTTTAATTACCTACTAAGTTTTGTATATTAGTACAAATTCTGAATGCTAATTTATTGGGAACAAGTTTTATTATTATTTTAGCTGTGTTGTTTTTTTTAATTTGTCGATTTGTGCGCGAATTTTTGATCCTCCGAAATTTGTATATTCACACAGCTTTTGTTCACCGCCATCTTCGCTTTTTACAATTATCGCTCCAAACTGTACAATCTTCTGCCAGAGCAATTTTTTGATGTTCGTTTTTTAATTTTGGTTGATTTTAAAAAAAGCGCACGAATTTGCTGTTTCTTTTAGGTCATAACGGACACGCACGCTTTGTACATGGAGAAGTTGAAACGGTTGTTCCCCGATAGGCAGGTACTGTGTACTCTGTCCCGAACCGATTTATCATTAAAACTACAGATCGGACGATCGAGATTACGATTTGAAATTCGATCGGTCCTTAAGTCTGCCCCGTGGGTCGTAAAACCGGTCTTTTTGGCCTAAAAACCGAACCGAAATCGTTTTTTTGCCCAAAACCTGAAAACCGGGGGTCATAATTTTTCAGTCCTTAACGAAAAATTATGATGGGTACATTTTTGGGGTTTTATTGCATTTTTTTTGAATTTAGACATTTAGAATGTACATGTTATAGTTTTTTCCAATGAGTGTTTCTGCAAAAAAATTTTATTGTTTTAGGAGATGCCGTTTGGCATTGGCGCCCCCTACAACAGTGTTAAGCAGGTACTTTCGGTGTTTGGGTCTGGATCCACAAAATTGTTACTGATACTTTTAGGTATTTATTCTTAAAGCATGTAAAGTTGAAACTGGCAAAGCACCAAATGAGGCTGAGTAAACATTTGTTCCTTTAGACATTGACTCAGATGAGCGAGTCAAATTTATTGAAGTGGACGCCAGGCTGTGGCAACATGCCAAATACGGCCCGGAAGGTGACCTCCCGATTTTCCATTTTCCTTGATCCCGGGGTCTCCGATTTGCACTGCTTTGAGCCCGGGGTCCCCGATTTGCATTTTACCGGAGCCGGAGGCGGGAGTCCATTGCTGATTCCAACCCTCGTTCCAATCACTTCTCCCAAAAATAGTTATGTTTTATCAGATATTGAAAATGCTCTCACCGATTTGTCCCGCGCTGTTGAACGACGTCGGACGGGTACATCATATATAATTTATAAAAATTATGCAAACCAAAAGCATAACACGCACGCACAGGTCTTTGTCGGCGCCGTTCTCATCTTTGCGGTTGGATCGCTGTTCGTGTACGACCTCAAGGCATTTGGTAATTGTTTTTGGTCATTGAATTTGATTTTCTCAGGCTGTCGTGTCCACGTACATTTTGCTCATTTTTGTTGCCTTTTTTGTCAAATTTGGCGTCGATGACATCAAGCGGAGACAGTGAATAACGATGAAATTGTTTATTAATCTTACTTCTGTGAAGCAAAAAGGTCGATGGATTTTACTTTCGCAGTGCTCTCTCTTTTTTATCAATAGGGTGACGATTTAATTCTACTGATTCGCCAATTATTCGTGGCTAAAAGAACTATTTTTGCTTATGGTTCAATTTATTTTGTCTTTTTTCTCAACTTTTGCTTTAAAAAAATCATCACTCACCTTAATTATTCAAAAAATTGTTTTGTTAGCTTTTCCGTTTGTCTCTCCTTTATTGTTTTTTTTGGATAAATTATCCGGGCATTTCGTTTAAATTCTTTTCCAGGTTTTGGAATTGGTTGAAACGGAGGTCAGATCGGATTCAACGACCTCAACCCGTAGAAAGATGTTTTGCATGACTTTTAATTGACTTATAATTTTTATGACAAAGGGAAAACTTTTCTTACCAACCAACCTCAAAAAAGGCCGGGGTTGGCCATGTCGTCGGGGACGACCCCATTTTGGGGCTCGGGGGTCGGGGAGCAACCCTAATTTGAATGTGCAAAAAAAAAAAAAATATCCAACTGACTGACCAGCCGAACTACTCGCGGACGATGATTTAAAGGACTCCGCTCGGCTCGCTGAGCCAAGCCCCGTGCCATTTGAAAATGTTTTTGGCATGCTTTCAACAAAAAATGCCCTCACTGTCTAGGCCCGGTTCCGAATGGAATGACCGATTGATGCGGAACCCCGGGAACCGCCGCTACCTGTACATATAAAGTTATAGGGCACAGGTAAACCACAGAATGGCAAAACGCCTAAGGTACTACACAGCTATTGACCGACCATTTTTTATTTTTCTGTTAGTTTTTTGGGAAGATAGCGGTTATTTTAAAAATGAAAGCAGAGAATCGCGTCTCAGGAAATTCGATTTCTTTATCGAACAGATTTAAAAAATGACCTCAAGAATCAGATCAGACAAATTTGAAAACAAATAAAGTGTTAAAAATCGACCATCGGCCGTAAACTTCGAAAGAATAAAAATCTTCTCATCAGAATTCGTATTCAAAGTCCGGCATAAAGTTGGCTTCAATTACGTCGCCAGGGTTTAACAATGAAACGCATGGAAACAAGTCGGTGCCAAAAGGGACAAGCGAACCGGCAGTTTCTGCAAAAACAAACAAATAACACAAAAAACGAAGCAATTTACAAATCTAGTGTACCGTATTTCCTTAATAGGACCCCCGGAGGTCCTATTTTTCAACCCCCTCAAAAAGGGGGGTTCTATTAGAGGGGGGGGGGGGGGGGGGGGGCTTTATTTTTCAACCTCTTTTTTCAGAAATATTAACAAAATTTGCAACTTTTGCACAAATTTTTGGCAAAATTTGGACTTGACCATTTTTTCTGGCAAAATCAATCACAGAATAGAAATTTTATTATTGAATAACAAAATTTTTCGATATCTATGAGTTATCCAACCATTTTGCTGGGAAACCCTTGGTAAGAAATAGAAATTTATTGAAAAAATTTAAAAGTTAAGGTGAATTTTCTGTCAAGTTAATTTTCACAAAAAAATTCATAACTACCTATTTTTTAATTAGAGATCGAATTTGAAAACCCCCGACCAGGATCAGGATTTTTACAAAATTTTTAAAAATATAAATCCTACCCCTAGTTCTAATAGAGGAAATACGGTATTTCTCACAAATAAAAGTTCCCTTTAATTTTATTCTACTTATTTCTAGAGCCCCCGGGCAGGACCTGGATTTTCCTGGACTCCAGATCCAGAATCCAGGTGTTTTCGTCGGAGCACTCTAGATTTGGGGATATTTTGAAAACCTGGTTTTTCAATCCAGTTAAATCCAGATCTAGATCTAAAATCCAGGTCCAGGCTTTTTTCTCTTCAAAATTCCGGGTTCTATTCATTTCTCACCCAAACGCCGTCCGTTCTTCGTATAAATGATTTGGCGAGTTGCCAAGTTGACGCCACAGCCGACGACGTCGCCTTCCTCAAACGAAGGCTTTTCACCAATGAAAGGACGTCTATTGCTGCCGCCGGAAGATCCGTGACCCCAAAATCGGCCATCGCTTTCGTATGCATAAGTGCCTTCGCAATCGCCAACCCATCCGTTCAATGGCATTTGTTTTGTCGCGAATCCAATGGAAATATAACTAAGACACAATTGTTTTAATGGATAAATGCTTCTAAAGCATTTCGAAGCTCAAAAGTAGGGTGGCACGGGACCGGGACTTTTGGCGAAAACCGGGACGGGGACTTCCCGGGACCAGAAAAACCGGGACCAAGATTTTCAACCGGGACAGGGACTAACCGAGACTTTTCAAGGGAGAATTTTTTTTGTAATAATGGTAAAACAAAAATATTTTTTGTAATTTTGAAATTTTGACTCAATTTTGTTAAAGAAATTTCCATCCAAATTTTAGCAAAATTATGAATTTTTTGCTTCGGAATTTCGGGAAAAAACTGGTTTACGTAAGAGTGGAAGATGTCCGGAGGTGCCGACAGGCGCCGCCGGGGTTTTTTGAACATTTTAATGAATTTGTTAAGAAATTGAAGCAAAAATTCAGGAAGACGTGATCAATTTATTTCAAAAATTCTTGTATCTTTTCTTTTTTTGCGCGCATGTTTAATTAAAAAATATTAGAAATATTTATTTAAAATATCTTTGTGTATACGTTAGCTAACCTACCTTCTTTTCACAAAGATGGTCACTTCGTAGTAGAAAATGCCGCAAGGAATTCTTGGAATTGGGTCTTCAGCGAAAACAGAACGACCCCCTACCGAAAGTAATTGTGGTGAAAACACATAAAACTTTTTTATTCAAAATGTTTACCCAAATACTTTCCATTATGTTGGACAATCAATTGACTCGGCTCAGAGAGCCGGAGGTTGTTGTGACAAGCAGTGAAATCCCAACGATTTTGTTGTTGGATTAGGCCTGATCATTAAATTTGAATTAAATATTATTTTCGAAGAAATATGAAACCAATTTTACAAAAAGAACCAAATAATTATTCCCCTACCATTTCCACTTTGGTCTTCAGTCAATGCATCGATGTTCAGTCGGTGTTCACTCAGATACTCCCCCATATTTGCACCGATGCTCAGTTTCAGTTGTTTCTGATACTCCTCCATCCTTGCATCGATGTTCAGCTTCTGTTCTTTATGATACTCCTCCATCTTTGCATCGATGCTCAGTTGCAATTGTTTCTGATACTCCTCCATGTTTGCATCGATGTTCAGCTTCTGTCCTTTCTGATACTCCTCCATCTTTGCATCGATGATCTGCTGCTCCAAACGCTCCATGTTCAGTTGCTTCATCCCTGCTGTTGTTGTCATGTCCTTGTGAGCATTTAGCAGGTTCTGGCGTTCAGACTCGACCTGGAGTGCTTTCTGAACAAATGGGAAGAAAATTATTGATTTGTTAAAATATATTTTCACATTTTCAAGCTCGAGTGTTGCAACTCTTCTCCATTCCTCCATCTGTTCAAGCTTTCTGACGACCAATTCATTCGCGTTCCTCATTTCCCCCATGGACTGCTTGATCTCCATCAATTCTGCCTCCAACTGTGAGTAGGCACCCTAAAATGCATCAAAAAGACATTTTATTACTATTGATTTCGTCGAAATTTTAATTTTTCGAATAAATGTAAAACCGGTTTCAAAAGCGGCTTAAAGGGTTATAAAAGCTTGAATATTACGCTCGAAATGGTCAGTCTTTGTCTGTGTCCCCCTTTACCGACTTTTTCATGGAATTCCGTCGATGACAGCAATAGACGATCAACTGAAATAGGCGACAAATCAAAACTTTCTATTT
Organism: Globodera pallida; assembly: GCA_020449905.1. NCBI lineage: Eukaryota > Metazoa > Nematoda > Chromadorea > Rhabditida > Heteroderidae > Globodera > Globodera pallida. The sequence continues at coordinate 100,436 of JAIXHY010000014.1, forward strand.
TATGTAAATAAACAATTTATAATATCATTGTAATGTATCAGAATGAAACGTCGAACCCGATTTGATTCATTCTTTCTTCACCGCTTAGGACACAAGGATGGAAGCGGTTGATGGGGAGGGATTTGGGGAAGGACCACCGGAGATACGGGAGACCGATCGGGCATCCCTAACCATTCCCCCGGATACCCCATCACATCATTAACCCCCTAGACGTAAAATAATTCATGCGCAATTCGTTCAGCCGCTTCATTGATTTCAGCCATTTCATGTCCTCCTGTCGTTCCTTGTACTGCTTCTGCTTCATGTCCTTCAACAAAATGCCAGTTCAACCCGATCGATAAATTGTTGACTTTCTTGACAAAAATATAAAACCCACTCACCTCCAAATGGTCAGTGTTTGATTGCCCCTCTTTACCAACCGCCGATTCATTTCCTTCATGCTCTGCAATTTTGCCTCGATCGTCCGTTGTGTCTCCTCCTAATTCAGAATAAACAAAAGTTAAAAAAACAAATCGTTTTAAATTACCAAGAAAATCAAAGCCGTCGCTTGAAGTTGGCGAATTCATCAATTTTTGGCGTAGCAATTCGGCAATTCTGTCCAGTAAAAGTTGCATTTCTTCTGATGGTTCTAAATTGGAGAAAATTGGCCCTTTAGTAAATATTAATAATTGACTATTCTTGCCCTGGTTAGTTGTCATGTGCCCATTGGTTGATTCGGGCGAAATTGACATGTTAATTAACTACAAAATTCGAAATTTTAGTTTCTAAAATGACAAAAGTTTAAAAACTGAACATTTAACCGTTATGAATGATTGACATATAACTTAAAGTTGGGATTTTCTTTGTTGTGCCGGGTAATGGCTCAATCGAGATGGACGGACCCCCTCTTTCCCGGCCAACTCGTCCACTATTTCAGAACTTTTTTGTTATAACTTCTTTCACAGCTTAGCTTTTACGTTCGAAGGTTTCTATTTTTGGTAAAAACCGGGATCGGGATTGACCGGGATCGTGAAAGCATGGATTGGATCAGCATGTTGAACCGGGATCGGGATTACTACTTTTCAAAAACCGGGACAGGATTCCAAAAACCGGGATAATCCCGCCCGATCCCGACAGGGATCCTGATCCGGTCCGGCGGCACCTGCCCCTACAAATAAATGACCGAAATTGATGTGGACAAATGTGAAGGGGAGGGGGCACACAAACATTGGGATGAATAAATGAATCGGGGGGGGGGGGGGGGAGAGACATCAGTGAAAGTGCAATAAATGAATAACAAAAACAAATGTCCGTCAAAATATTCCCCCCCCCACAATTGTTTATTGGTCATTCCTTTCCCCCCTTTGACCTAACGGACAAATCACACAAAACATATTTTGCCAATTGCCCCTCGGCATTTAACATTTATTTCATCACCAAATGTAAAAACAAATATTTCAATATTGATTTATTATGGAAAAATGGCGAAATATTATTTAGGTATATTGACTAAAAAGTCGTTCTAATTCTAACATTTTTCGAAATGAATGCTATTTCTCTGGGTTTATCTTCAATCCCTGTTCGCAAAAAAATAGTTAACCCCCGAAAATCCGGGCCCTAGTTATGAGGCAACAAAAAATTGGTTTTTGTCAAAAGGTGTTCTTGGAGTTTTAGGAGTCGTGTATTGTGAAGCTGGCTTCCATTTCTGATTTCGAACCCCGATCATTCGAAAAATTTCTTAGATAAGTTGTTTAAATAAAAGCTTGCAAAGTATTTTAGATTGGATGGATAAATTTGAAATTAAGCCAAAGTTGAATAATTTGGTTAAAATTGCACTCAAAATTTCAATAAATTATCAAGACAAACTCAAAAAACACTGTCAACCCATTTTGGCCAATTTTTGGTTGCTCATAACTTTCTTCTAGTGGTTTTCGGCACAAACTTTTTGCGGATTCGTACTCAGCTCGACGAGAGGAATCGTGCATCCCTAATTCGTCCCAATGTTTGTGTGTGCCGGCTGTACTCTCACGAGACACGCCTTGCACCCCCTCACTTTTGACCCCCGGGCCACCAGAAATGCTGATAAATCAGCCCGGGCCCTAATTCGTGCTTCTTAATTGATTTTACGCCCCAGAAATCCACTTGAACAACTATTTTGAATATTTGTTCGAATCCGGGTCCGGGGTTCAAAATTGGTTGAAATGGAGGTCAGATTCAGACTCTACGCCCATGTATACCCCTAACACAAACTTTGTGTCGACTTATAAAAAACATTTTTTTTGGGTATTTCGTGGCCAGCACTGGCCGCTCTCGAAAATTTTCTGCCCGAAAATCTTAATGGAGTGCTCGATGCTTCATTACCTGATAAAAATTTTGTTAACGGATAAAATCTAGAAAATATTTTTGGTTGGGACGGTAGTGGCCGGGACGGTAATGGCCTGGGACGGTAGTGGCTCGGGACGGTAGTGGCGGGACGGTAGTGGCCGGGACGGTAGTGGCGGGACGGTAGTGGCCCGCTTCGCCATTTGGCATAGGTGCGCGACACTATTTTCCCTTTTTCTCGCACTCTTTTTCTTCAGCACTGACGTTTCTTATTTGTGTCAAAAAGAAAGCCATTTGACGAATTCTTTTTCGTCAAACGGCCACTCTATTTTCCTTTCTTTTCGCCACTAATTGATTGTCGTTAAATGCTGAAGGAAAAAGAGTGCGGAAAAAGGGAAAATAGTGTAGTGTTTACATGTCTGGCTGTTGTAGGGAGGTTGGTTTGTGTGGCGTGTATTCAAAAATGTTGTGATTTGTAGGGACCGTGTGGCTGGGGTTTTCATAGCTACAAATTCCCACATGTGCCGGGCCACTAGCCAACAGATTATTTGCAAGGTTTTCAAGATTTATAAAATATAAATATTAGTTTGAATTATAGGCTTGCCGCTCGGGTGGAGGCCCGAGGCGCTGAGCCTGTTTGAGTTTTTTCAGCTTTCGCAATTTCAGATCGCCCCGGCCACCGTTCCGAGCTGTTGGACGATTACCGCAAAAACCGTACTGCCAACCTCCAGCTCATCGATTTGGGTAACCAAGTCGTGGCGTTTGCGCTGGACCCGAAAGGTTCAAGGTTGGAATTGCTGGGGGGGGGAGCAAATTTAGCAAATTTAACGGTGAATGAATTGAACAGTCCGGTCTGGCGAAGCTAAGCGATTGAACAAAACATAAAATGTCATGGCCTGAATTCTGTCCAATCGCTTAAAATGTTACCAGATTTGCCGTACTTGATTGAAGAAAGTTTTCGGCGTCGGACTGGGCGGTGCCAGTAGGTACCTGTGATGTAACCGGATTTCCGGAAATTTTTGGATCCGGACTTTTTGGCAAAAAGATCCAGAATTTTACACATCCGCTTATTTTTCAAAAAATGAAAATGTTTTGTAAGGTTGTCAGAAAAGAGTTTTTAGGGCTTTTCTGGGAAGTAGAATCCGAATCTGACCTTCTTTCGACCAATTCGAACCCCGGACGTGTTCCACAAACGTACCCGACTCCCTCCATTTGCGAGCGACGGAATTTATTATTTTTCTATTTATTTGTGTAACGATTGGGCCCAGGGGTGGGTCGAAAGGGAAATTTTTTTATTTCGATTTTCGTAAGAAACCGAAAGAAAAACCTCGAAATTATCGAAATCGAAACGAAAGAGACTTCGAAAGTAGAACAAAAATGCACCGTTTTTTTAAAAAAGAAATGACTAAATATATTTTTTCTTGCATGGAGGGGTGCTCAAGTGCTGCCGATCTTGTGTGGACTAGAGTCCGGGAAAAAACTTGCGGGACGGGATTCCCGCGCGGGAACAGGGCTGCACGAAATTTCGTTTGTTATCGTGTTTTTCGTCGTTTTCGTGGTTTTTTGGGTTTCGTTTTCGTCCTAGAATTTTTTTTTCGTTTCGTTTCGTTTTCGTAAATAAAAAATAAGATTTTTCGTTTCGTTTTCGTTTTCGAAAATAAAAAATAAGATTTTTCGTTTCGTTTTCGAAAATGAAAAATTTTACGAAAAAATCGAAAAAAAGTGCACCCCTAAAGAATGGAGTTTTTGGTGATAATTTTAATTTGATGGGTGATAATCTAGTATCTTAAGTCAGTAGTCATTGTGGTGTACAGTGGTCGCCAAAAGTAAATGCCCAAAATTTTTTTTGTTGTTCACCGATTTGTAAAATGATAAAGAAACAATTTGAGAAAGAGTGTTAAGGGCTTTTTTGTAGCATTTTTTGTGGGCTACAAAGCCAGCAAGAGCAACCATCCCGAATCCCCCTCATTAAAATACTGCTCCACTCCAAGTCCGACCACCTCCCTTTTTACTGCGTCAAAAGTAAATGCCCAAAATTTTTAAAATAAAAAATCAATTTTTTGTTTGGCCCAAAAATCAAAAAAAAATTCATGCAGGCATGACTTTTGATACTGATCAAAAAAGATAATTGGACCAAGTTGCTACAACACCTCCTTCATGAAGATCCGGAAATCCCAAAATACACTGAAAATGGGGGGGGGGTAATTTCGGGGAAAAAATTCCTGAGGGCATGAAAATTTTTTCTGCAAAAAACCATCATGAGGGATGAATAGCCCACAAAATTCTCTACAAAACACCCTTTGTAGCTAAGCTCTATCTCTTTTCTCCAATATGCAGCCTCGTCATGTGCAACCTTACATGGGCACCGTGCGTAGGGGGTACTGTAGCGTAAAATTGAAAATTTAGTTAGGCGCTTCTGAGAAATAGATAAATGCCCAATAAATCATTATAATAGTTTTTAAGCCTTTTTGGAGTAAAACGAAAAATGCACCCCCAGAAATCGAGAAAATTTTAACAAAAATGCAATAAAAAGGAAAAAACACACCCCCTAAGAATCGACTTTCCCCCCCCCCCCGAAAATTTTTTCTAGCTACGTCCCTGGGTAAAACCCTTCAAAATTCGTCTATCTTTATTAATTTTGCTCACAATTGTAAACATGATTTTGAAAATTTTATTAAAAAAATCAAATAAAAAAATTTTAGAGAAAATGTCGATCTTTGGGGGTGGATTTTTTGTCAAAAAAAAAAGTCATTTTTAGGGGTGCACTTTTGGTCTGAAAATTTTTTTGATTTTTAAGGCTACATTTTTCGTTTTTAATCATTTTTCTTAAGAAATTTTGTGAAAAAGTGCCTGAAATATTGAATTTCTTCAAGAATTTTTGGAAAAATGCCAGCATTTTTCTCAAGAAAAATGCCCAAAATATTGATTTATGGAAAAATGGCGAAATATTGATTTATGCTCAAAAAAGCCAAAATATTGATTTATATTGACTAAAAAGTCGCTCTTAAATACGGCAAATGAAATAACACTAAATTTGTAAATTATTTTTTGCTTAATTAAATATTTCTTTTTTTTTGCAGACTATTTGTCGCTTCTGCCGCCGAATTGTTTCCATGCGTTTCGCTGATAGACTCTGGCGACAAAATTGTAGCATACTTTGGACCAAATTTTGAATACAAATTCATGATTAGACGACATTGCGCTCAATTTGGTCACGGATAAGTATGGCAACTACATGATTAGACGACATATGTGCTCAATTTGGTCACGGATAAGTATGGCAACTACATGATTAGACAACATATGTGCGCAATTTGGTCATGGATAAGTATGGCAGCTACATGATTAGACAACATATGTGCGCAATTTGGTCATGGATAAGTATGGCAACTACATGATCTGACATGTGATTGAGCTTGGACGGCCTGAAGACCGGGAGCGCATAATATGTCAACTACGTGATCCGACATGTGATTGAACATGGACGGCCCGACGACCGGGACTGCATATGGCAACTACGTGATCCGACATGTGATTGAAGACTACACGGAGCAGCAAAAGCGTCCCGTGCTGGAACAACTGCATGACATTGTGCTAACCTTGGCCACGGATCAGTATGGCAGCTTCCTGATCCGACATGTGATTGAGCTTGGACGGCCAGACGACTGGGTGCGGCGTCAATTTAGCAACTCGTCAAATCATTTACACAAAGAACAGAAAGCTTTGGGGTGAGAAAGAAAAAGAAAAAATTAAAAGGAAATTCATTGTTTATGAAATAACACTAAATTTGTAAATTATTTTTTGCTTAATTAAATATTTCTTTATTTTTGCAGAAACTATTTGTCGCTTCTGCCGACGAATTGTTTCCATGCGTTTCGCTGATAGACTCTGGCGACAAAATTGTAGCATACTTTGGACCAAATTTTGAATACAAATTCATGATTAGACGACATTGCGCTCAATTTGGTCACGGATAAGTATGGCAACTACATGATTAGACGACATATGTGCTCAATTTGGTCACGGATAAGTATGGCAACTACATGATTAGACAACATATGTGCTCAATTTGGTCATGGATAAGTATGGCTGCTACGTGGTTTGACATATGCTTGAGCATGGACTGCCTGAAGACCGGGAGCGCATAATATGTCAACTACGTGATCCGACATGTGATTGAACACTACACGGAGCAGCAGAAGCGTCCCGTGCTGGAACAACTGCATGACATTGTGCTAACCTTGGCCACGGATCAGTATGGCAGCTTCCTGATCCGACATGAGATTGAGCATGGACGGCCCGACGACTGGGTGCGGCGTCAATTTAGCAACTTGTCAAATCATTTACACAAAGAACGGAAAGCTTTGGGGTGAGAAAGAAAAAGAATAAAATTAAAAGGCAATTCATTGTTTATGAAATAACACTAAATTTGTAAATTAATTTTGCTTAATTAAATATTTCTTTTTTTTTGCAGACTATTTGTCGCTTCTGCCGACGAATTGTTTCCATGCGTTTCGCTGATAGACTCTGGTGACAAAATTGTAGCATACTTTGGACCAAATTATACAAATTCATGATTAGACGACATTGCGCTCAATTTGGTCACGGATAAGTATGGCAACTACATGATTAGACGACATATGTGCTCAATTTGGTCACGGATAAGCATGGCAACTACATGATTAGACAACATATGTGCGCAATTTGGTCATAGATAAGTATGGCGACTACATGATTAGACAACATATGTGCTCAATTTGGTCACGGATAAGTATGGCAACTACATGATTAGACAACATATGTGCTCAATTTGGTCATGGATAAGTATGGCAGCTACGTGGTTTGACATATGCTTGAGCATGACTGCCTGAAGACCGGGAGCGCATAATATGTCAACTACGTGATCCGACATGTGATTGAACATGGACGGCCCGACGACCGGGACTGCATATGGCAACTACGTGATCCGACATGTGATTGAAGACTACACGGAGCAGCAAAAGCGTCCCGTGCTGGAACAACTGCATGACATTGTGCTAACCTTGGCCACGGATCAGTATGGCAGCTTCCTGATCCGACATGTGATTGAGCTTGGACGGCCAGACGACTGGGTGCGGCGTCAATTTAGCAACTCGTCAAATCATTTACACAAAGAACAGAAAGCTTTGGGGTGAGAAAGAAAAAGAAAAAATTAAAAGGAAATTCATTGTTTATGAAATAACACTAAATTTGTAAATTATTTTTTGCTTAATTAAATATTTCTTTATTTTTGCAGAAACTATTTGTCGCTTCTGCCGACGAATTGTTTCCATGCGTTTCGCTGATAGACTCTGGCGACAAAATTGTAGCATACTTTGGACCAAATTTTGAATACAAATTCATGATTAGACGACATTGCGCTCAATTTGGTCACGGATAAGTATGGCAACTACATGATTAGACGACATATGTGCTCAATTTGGTCACGGATAAGTATGGCAACTACATGATTAGACAACATATGTGCTCAATTTGGTCATGGATAAGTATGGCTGCTACGTGGTTTGACATATGCTTGAGCATGGACTGCCTGAAGACCGGGAGCGCATAATATGTCAACTACGTGATCCGACATGTGATTGAACACTACACGGAGCAGCAGAAGCGTCCCGTGCTGGAACAACTGCATGACATTGTGCTAACCTTGGCCACGGATCAGTATGGCAGCTTCCTGATCCGACATGAGATTGAGCATGGACGGCCCGACGACTGGGTGCGGCGTCAATTTAGCAACTTGTCAAATCATTTACACAAAGAACGGAAAGCTTTGGGGTGAGAAAGAAAAAGAATAAAATTAAAAGGCAATTCATTGTTTATGAAATAACACTAAATTTGTAAATTAATTTTGCTTAATTAAATATTTCTTTTTTTTTGCAGACTATTTGTCGCTTCTGCCGACGAATTGTTTCCATGCGTTTCGCTGATAGACTCTGGTGACAAAATTGTAGCATACTTTGGACCAAATTATACAAATTCATGATTAGACGACATTGCGCTCAATTTGGTCACGGATAAGTATGGCAACTACATGATTAGACGACATATGTGCTCAATTTGGTCACGGATAAGTATGGCAACTACATGATTAGACAACATATGTGCGCAATTTGGTCATAGATAAGTATGGCGACTACATGATTAGACAACATATGTGCTCAATTTGGTCACGGATAAGTATGGCAACTACATGATTAGACAACATATGTGCTCAATTTGGTCATGGATAAGTATGGCAGCTACGTGGTTTGACATATGCTTGAGCATGACTGCCTGAAGACCGGGAGCGCATAATATGTCAACTACGTGATCCGACATGTGATTGAACATGGACGGCCCGACGACCGGGACTGCATATGGCAACTACGTGATCCGACATGTGATTGAAGACTACACGGAGCAGCAAAAGCGTCCCGTGCTGGAACAACTGCATGACATTGTGCTAACCTTGGCCACGGATCAGTATGGCAGCTTCCTGATCCGACATGTGATTGAGCATGGACGGCCCGACGACTGGGTGCGGCGTCAATTTAGCAACTTGTCAAATCATTTACACAAAGAACAGAAAGCTTTGGGGTGAGAAAGAAAAAGAAAAAATTAAAAGGAAATTCATTGTTTATGAAATAACACTAAATTTGTAAATTATTTTTTGCTTAATTAAATATTTCTTTATTTTTGCAGAAACTATTTGTCGCTTCTGCCGACGAATTGTTTCCATGCGTTTCGCTGATAGACTCTGGCGACAAAATTGTAGCATACTTTGGACCAAATTTTGAATACAAATTCATGATTAGACGACATTGCGCTCAATTTGGTCACGGATAAGTATGGCAACTACATGATTAGACGACATATGTGCTCAATTTGGTCACGGATAAGTATGGCAACTACATGATTAGACAACATATGTGCTCAATTTGGTCATGGATAAGTATGGCTGCTACGTGGTTTGACATATGCTTGAGCATGGACTGCCTGAAGACCGGGAGCGCATAATATGTCAACTACGTGATCCGACATGTGATTGAACACTACACGGAGCAGCAGAAGCGTCCCGTGCTGGAACAACTGCATGACATTGTGCTAACCTTGGCCACGGATCAGTATGGCAGCTTCCTGATCCGACATGAGATTGAGCATGGACGGCCCGACGACTGGGTGCGGCGTCAATTTAGCAACTTGTCAAATCATTTACACAAAGAACGGAAAGCTTTGGGGTGAGAAAGAAAAAGAATAAAATTAAAAGGCAATTCATTGTTTATGAAATAACACTAAATTTGTAAATTAATTTTGCTTAATTAAATATTTCTTTTTTTTTGCAGACTATTTGTCGCTTCTGCCGACGAATTGTTTCCATGCGTTTCGCTGATAGACTCTGGTGACAAAATTGTAGCATACTTTGGACCAAATTATACAAATTCATGATTAGACGACATTGCGCTCAATTTGGTCACGGATAAGTATGGCAACTACATGATTAGACGACATATGTGCTCAATTTGGTCACGGATAAGTATGGCAACTACATGATTAGACAACATATGTGCGCAATTTGGTCATAGATAAGTATGGCGACTACATGATTAGACAACATATGTGCTCAATTTGGTCACGGATAAGTATGGCAACTACATGATTAGACAACATATGTGCTCAATTTGGTCATGGATAAGTATGGCAGCTACGTGGTTTGACATATGCTTGAGCATGACTGCCTGAAGACCGGGAGCGCATAATATGTCAACTACGTGATCCGACATGTGATTGAACATGGACGGCCCGACGACCGGGACTGCATATGGCAACTACGTGATCCGACATGTGATTGAAGACTACACGGAGCAGCAAAAGCGTCCCGTGCTGGAACAACTGCATGACATTGTGCTAACCTTGGCCACGGATCAGTATGGCAGCTTCCTGATCCGACATGTGATTGAGCATGGACGGCCCGACGACTGGGTGCGGCGTCAATTTAGCAACTTGTCAAATCATTTACACAAAGAACGGAAAGCTTTGGGGTGAGAAAGAAAAAGAATAAAATTAAAAGGCAATTCATTGTTTATGAAATAACACTAAATTTGTAAATTAATTTTGCTTAATTAAATATTTCTTTTTTTTTGCAGACTATTTGTCGCTTCTGCCGACGAATTGTTTCCATGCGTTTCGCTGATAGACTCTGGTGACAAAATTGTAGCATACTTTGGACCAAATTATACAAATTCATGATTAGACGACATTGCGCTCAATTTGGTCACGGATAAGTATGGCAACTACATGATTAGACGACATATGTGCTCAATTTGGTCACGGATAAGTATGGCAACTACATGATTAGACAACATATGTGCGCAATTTGGTCATAGATAAGTATGGCGACTACATGATTAGACAACATATGTGCTCAATTTGGTCACGGATAAGTATGGCAACTACATGATTAGACAACATATGTGCTCAATTTGGTCATGGATAAGTATGGCAGCTACGTGGTTTGACATATGCTTGAGCATGACTGCCTGAAGACCGGGAGCGCATAATATGTCAACTACGTGATCCGACATGTGATTGAACATGGACGGCCCGACGACCGGGACTGCATATGGCAACTACGTGATCCGACATGTGATTGAAGACTACACGGAGCAGCAAAAGCGTCCCGTGCTGGAACAACTGCATGACATTGTGCTAACCTTGGCCACGGATCAGTATGGCAGCTTCCTGATCCGACATGTGATTGAGCTTGGACGGCCAGACGACTGGGTGCGGCGTCAATTTAGCAACTCGTCAAATCATTTACACAAAGAACAGAAAGCTTTGGGGTGAGAAAGAAAAAGAAAAAATTAAAAGGAAATTCATTGTTTATGAAATAACACTAAATTTGTAAATTATTTTTTGCTTAATTAAATATTTCTTTATTTTTGCAGAAACTATTTGTCGCTTCTGCCGACGAATTGTTTCCATGCGTTTCGCTGATAGACTCTGGCGACAAAATTGTAGCATACTTTGGACCAAATTTTGAATACAAATTCATGATTAGACGACATTGCGCTCAATTTGGTCACGGATAAGTATGGCAACTACATGATTAGACGACATATGTGCTCAATTTGGTCACGGATAAGTATGGCAACTACATGATTAGACAACATATGTGCTCAATTTGGTCATGGATAAGTATGGCTGCTACGTGGTTTGACATATGCTTGAGCATGGACTGCCTGAAGACCGGGAGCGCATAATATGTCAACTACGTGATCCGACATGTGATTGAACACTACACGGAGCAGCAGAAGCGTCCCGTGCTGGAACAACTGCATGACATTGTGCTAACCTTGGCCACGGATCAGTATGGCAGCTTCCTGATCCGACATGAGATTGAGCATGGACGGCCCGACGACTGGGTGCGGCGTCAATTTAGCAACTTGTCAAATCATTTACACAAAGAACGGAAAGCTTTGGGGTGAGAAAGAAAAAGAATAAAATTAAAAGGCAATTCATTGTTTATGAAATAACACTAAATTTGTAAATTAATTTTGCTTAATTAAATATTTCTTTTTTTTTGCAGACTATTTGTCGCTTCTGCCGACGAATTGTTTCCATGCGTTTCGCTGATAGACTCTGGTGACAAAATTGTAGCATACTTTGGACCAAATTATACAAATTCATGATTAGACGACATTGCGCTCAATTTGGTCACGGATAAGTATGGCAACTACATGATTAGACGACATATGTGCTCAATTTGGTCACGGATAAGTATGGCAACTACATGATTAGACAACATATGTGCGCAATTTGGTCATAGATAAGTATGGCGACTACATGATTAGACAACATATGTGCTCAATTTGGTCACGGATAAGTATGGCAACTACATGATTAGACAACATATGTGCTCAATTTGGTCATGGATAAGTATGGCAGCTACGTGGTTTGACATATGCTTGAGCATGACTGCCTGAAGACCGGGAGCGCATAATATGTCAACTACGTGATCCGACATGTGATTGAACATGGACGGCCCGACGACCGGGACTGCATATGGCAACTACGTGATCCGACATGTGATTGAAGACTACACGGAGCAGCAAAAGCGTCCCGTGCTGGAACAACTGCATGACATTGTGCTAACCTTGGCCACGGATCAGTATGGCAGCTTCCTGATCCGACATGTGATTGAGCTTGGACGGCCAGACGACTGGGTGCGGCGTCAATTTAGCAACTCGTCAAATCATTTACACAAAGAACAGAAAGCTTTGGGGTGAGAAAGAAAAAGAAAAAATTAAAAGGAAATTCATTGTTTATGAAATAACACTAAATTTGTAAATTATTTTTTGCTTAATTAAATATTTCTTTATTTTTGCAGAAACTATTTGTCGCTTCTGCCGACGAATTGTTTCCATGCGTTTCGCTGATAGACTCTGGCGACAAAATTGTAGCATACTTTGGACCAAATTTTGAATACAAATTCATGATTAGACGACATTGCGCTCAATTTGGTCACGGATAAGTATGGCAACTACATGATTAGACGACATATGTGCTCAATTTGGTCACGGATAAGTATGGCAACTACATGATTAGACAACATATGTGCTCAATTTGGTCATGGATAAGTATGGCTGCTACGTGGTTTGACATATGCTTGAGCATGGACTGCCTGAAGACCGGGAGCGCATAATATGTCAACTACGTGATCCGACATGTGATTGAACACTACACGGAGCAGCAGAAGCGTCCCGTGCTGGAACAACTGCATGACATTGTGCTAACCTTGGCCACGGATCAGTATGGCAGCTTCCTGATCCGACATGAGATTGAGCATGGACGGCCCGACGACTGGGTGCGGCGTCAATTTAGCAACTTGTCAAATCATTTACACAAAGAACGGAAAGCTTTGGGGTGAGAAAGAAAAAGAATAAAATTAAAAGGCAATTCATTGTTTATGAAATAACACTAAATTTGTAAATTAATTTTGCTTAATTAAATATTTCTTTTTTTTTGCAGACTATTTGTCGCTTCTGCCGACGAATTGTTTCCATGCGTTTCGCTGATAGACTCTGGTGACAAAATTGTAGCATACTTTGGACCAAATTATACAAATTCATGATTAGACGACATTGCGCTCAATTTGGTCACGGATAAGTATGGCAACTACATGATTAGACGACATATGTGCTCAATTTGGTCACGGATAAGTATGGCAACTACATGATTAGACAACATATGTGCGCAATTTGGTCATAGATAAGTATGGCGACTACATGATTAGACAACATATGTGCTCAATTTGGTCACGGATAAGTATGGCAACTACATGATTAGACAACATATGTGCTCAATTTGGTCATGGATAAGTATGGCAGCTACGTGGTTTGACATATGCTTGAGCATGACTGCCTGAAGACCGGGAGCGCATAATATGTCAACTACGTGATCCGACATGTGATTGAACATGGACGGCCCGACGACCGGGACTGCATATGGCACTACGTGATCCGACATGTGATTGAAGACTACACGGAGCAGCAAAAGCGTCCCGTGCTGGAACAACTGCATGACATTGTGCTAACCTTGGCCACGGATCAGTATGGCAGCTTCCTGATCCGACATGTGATTGAGCTTGGACGGCCAGACGACTGGGTGCGGCGTCAATTTAGCAACTCGTCAAATCATTTACACAAAGAACAGAAAGCTTTGGGGTGAGAAAGAAAAAGAAAAAATTAAAAGGAAATTCATTGTTTATGAAATAACACTAAATTTGTAAATTATTTTTTGCTTAATTAAATATTTCTTTATTTTTGCAGAAACTATTTGTCGCTTCTGCCGACGAATTGTTTCCATGCGTTTCGCTGATAGACTCTGGCGACAAAATTGTAGCATACTTTGGACCAAATTTTGAATACAAATTCATGATTAGACGACATTGCGCTCAATTTGGTCACGGATAAGTATGGCAACTACATGATTAGACGACATCTGTGCTCAATTTGGTCACGGATAAGTATGGCAACTACATGATTAGACAACATATGTGCTCAATTTGGTCATGGATAAGTATGGCTGCTACGTGGTTTGACATATGCTTGAGCATGGACTGCCTGAAGACCGGGAGCGCATAATATGTCAACTACGTGATCCGACATGTGATTGAACACTACACGGAGCAGCAGAAGCGTCCCGTGCTGGAACAACTGCATGACATTGTGCTAACCTTGGCCACGGATCAGTATGGCAGCTTCCTGATCCGACATGTGATTGAGCTTGGACGGCCAGACGACTGGGTGCGGCGTCAATTTAGCAACTCGTCAAATCATTTACACAAAGAACAGAAAGCTTTGGGGTGAGAAAGAAAAAGAAAAAATTAAAAGGAAATTCATTGTTTATGAAATAACACTAAATTTGTAAATTATTTTTTGCTTAATTAAATATTTCTTTATTTTTGCAGAAACTATTTGTCGCTTCTGCCGACGAATTGTTTCCATGCGTTTCGCTGATAGACTCTGGCGACAAAATTGTAGCATACTTTGGACCAAATTTTGAATACTAATTCATGATTAGACGACATTGCGCTCAATTTGGTCACGGATAAGTATGGCAACTACATGATTAGACGACATATGTGCTCAATTTGGTCACGGATAAGTATGGCAACTACATGATTAGACAACATATGTGCTCAATTTGGTCATGGATAAGTATGGCTGCTACGTGGTTTGACATATGCTTGAGCATGGACTGCCTGAAGACCGGGAGCGCATAATATGTCAACTACGTGATCCGACATGTGATTGAACACTACACGGAGCAGCAGAAGCGTCCCGTGCTGGAACAACTGCATGACATTGTGCTAACCTTGGCCACGGATCAGTATGGCAGCTTCCTGATCCGACATGAGATTGAGCATGGACGGCCCGACGACTGGGTGCGGCGTCAATTTAGCAACTTGTCAAATCATTTACACAAAGAACGGAAAGCTTTGGGGTGAGAAAGAAAAAGAATAAAATTAAAAGGCAATTCATTGTTTATGAAATAACACTAAATTTGTAAATTAATTTTGCTTAATTAAATATTTCTTTTTTTTTGCAGACTATTTGTCGCTTCTGCCGACGAATTGTTTCCATGCGTTTCGCTGATAGACTCTGGTGACAAAATTGTAGCATACTTTGGACCAAATTATACAAATTCATGATTAGACGACATTGCGCTCAATTTGGTCACGGATAAGTATGGCAACTACATGATTAGACGACATATGTGCTCAATTTGGTCACGGATAAGTATGGCAACTACATGATTAGACAACATATGTGCGCAATTTGGTCATAGATAAGTATGGCGACTACATGATTAGACAACATATGTGCTCAATTTGGTCACGGATAAGTATGGCAACTACATGATTAGACAACATATGTGCTCAATTTGGTCATGGATAAGTATGGCAGCTACGTGGTTTGACATATGCTTGAGCATGACTGCCTGAAGACCGGGAGCGCATAATATGTCAACTACGTGATCCGACATGTGATTGAACATGGACGGCCCGACGACCGGGACTGCATATGGCACTACGTGATCCGACATGTGATTGAAGACTACACGGAGCAGCAAAAGCGTCCCGTGCTGGAACAACTGCATGACATTGTGCTAACCTTGGCCACGGATCAGTATGGCAGCTTCCTGATCCGACATGTGATTGAGCTTGGACGGCCAGACGACTGGGTGCGGCGTCAATTTAGCAACTCGTCAAATCATTTACACAAAGAACGGAAAGCGTTGGGGTGAGAAAGAAAAAGAATAAAATTAAAAGGCAATTAATTCATTGTTTATGAAATAACACTAAATTTGTAAATTATTTTTTGCTTAATTAAATATTTCTTTATTTTTGCAGAAACTATTTGTCGCTTCTGCCGCCGAATTGTTTCCATGCGTTTCGCTGATAGACCCTGGCGACAAAATTGTAGCATACTCTGGACCAAATTTTGAATACAAATTCATGATTAACGACATATGTGCCCAATTTGGTCACGAATAAGTATGGCAACTACATGATTAGACGACATTGTGCTCAATTTGGTCATGGATAAGTATGGCAGCTACGTGGTTTGACATATGCTTGAGCATGGACTGCCTGAAGACCGGGAGCGCATAATATGTCAACTACGTGATCCAACATGTGATTGAACATGGACGGCCCGACGACCGGGAGTGCATATGGCAACTACGTGATCCGACATGTGATTGAACACTACACGGAGCAGCAGAAGCGTCCCGTGCTGGAACAACTGCATGACATTGTGCTAACCTTGGCCACGGATCAGTATGGCAGCTTCCTGATCCGACATGAGATTGAGCATGGACGGCCCGACGACTGGGTGCGGCGTCAATTTAGCAACTTGTCAAATCATTTACACAAAGAACGGAAAGCTTTGGGGTGAGAAAGAAAAAGAATAAAATTAAAAGGCAATTCATTGTTTATGAAATAACACTAAATTTGTAAATTAATTTTGCTTAATTAAATATTTCTTTTTTTTTGCAGACTATTTGTCGCTTCTGCCGACGAATTGTTTCCATGCGTTTCGCTGATAGACTCTGGTGACAAAATTGTAGCATACTTTGGACCAAATTATACAAATTCATGATTAGACGACATTGCGCTCAATTTGGTCACGGATAAGTATGGCAACTACATGATTAGACGACATATGTGCTCAATTTGGTCACGGATAAGTATGGCAACTACATGATTAGACAACATATGTGCGAAATTTGGTCATAGATAAGTATGGCGACTACATGATTAGACAACATATGTGCTCAATTTGGTCACGGATAAGTATGGCAACTACATGATTAGACAACATATGTGCTCAATTTGGTCATGGATAAGTATGGCAGCTACGTGGTTTGACATATGCTTGAGCATGACTGCCTGAAGACCGGGAGCGCATAATATGTCAACTACGTGATCCGACATGTGATTGAACATGGACGGCCCGACGACCGGGACTGCATATGGCAACTACGTGATCCGACATGTGATTGAAGACTACACGGAGCAGCAAAAGCGTCCCGTGCTGGAACAACTGCATGACATTGTGCTAACCTTGGCCACGGATCAGTATGGCAGCTTCCTGATCCGACATGTGATTGAGCTTGGACGGCCAGACGACTGGGTGCGGCGTCAATTTAGCAACTCGTCAAATCATTTACACAAAGAACAGAAAGCTTTGGGGTGAGAAAGAAAAAGAAAAAATTAAAAGGAAATTCATTGTTTATGAAATAACACTAAATTTGTAAATTATTTTTTGCTTAATTAAATATTTCTTTATTTTTGCAGAAACTATTTGTCGCTTCTGCCGACGAATTGTTTCCATGCGTTTCGCTGATAGACTCTGGCGACAAAATTGTAGCATACTTTGGACCAAATTTTGAATACAAATTCATGATTAGACGACATTGCGCTCAATTTGGTCACGGATAAGTATGGCAACTACATGATTAGACGACATATGTGCTCAATTTGGTCACGGATAAGTATGGCAACTACATGATTAGACAACATATGTGCTCAATTTGGTCATGGATAAGTATGGCTGCTACGTGGTTTGACATATGCTTGAGCATGGACTGCCTGAAGACCGGGAGCGCATAATATGTCAACTACGTGATCCGACATGTGATTGAACACTACACGGAGCAGCAGAAGCGTCCCGTGCTGGAACAACTGCATGACATTGTGCTAACCTTGGCCACGGATCAGTATGGCAGCTTCCTGATCCGACATGAGATTGAGCATGGACGGCCCGACGACTGGGTGCGGCGTCAATTTAGCAACTTGTCAAATCATTTACACAAAGAACGGAAAGCTTTGGGGTGAGAAAGAAAAAGAATAAAATTAAAAGGCAATTCATTGTTTATGAAATAACACTAAATTTGTAAATTAATTTTGCTTAATTAAATATTTCTTTTTTTTTGCAGACTATTTGTCGCTTCTGCCGACGAATTGTTTCCATGCGTTTCGCTGATAGACTCTGGTGACAAAATTGTAGCATACTTTGGACCAAATTATACAAATTCATGATTAGACGACATTGCGCTCAATTTGGTCACGGATAAGTATGGCAACTACATGATTAGACGACATATGTGCTCAATTTGGTCACGGATAAGTATGGCAACTACATGATTAGACAACATATGTGCGAAATTTGGTCATAGATAAGTATGGCGACTACATGATTAGACAACATATGTGCTCAATTTGGTCACGGATAAGTATGGCAACTACATGATTAGACAACATATGTGCTCAATTTGGTCATGGATAAGTATGGCAGCTACGTGGTTTGACATATGCTTGAGCATGACTGCCTGAAGACCGGGAGCGCATAATATGTCAACTACGTGATCCGACATGTGATTGAACATGGACGGCCCGACGACCGGGACTGCATATGGCAACTACGTGATCCGACATGTGATTGAAGACTACACGGAGCAGCAAAAGCGTCCCGTGCTGGAACAACTGCATGACATTGTGCTAACCTTGGCCACGGATCAGTATGGCAGCTTCCTGATCCGACATGTGATTGAGCTTGGACGGCCAGACGACTGGGTGCGGCGTCAATTTAGCAACTCGTCAAATCATTTACACAAAGAACAGAAAGCTTTGGGGTGAGAAAGAAAAAGAAAAAATTAAAAGGAAATTCATTGTTTATGAAATAACACTAAATTTGTAAATTATTTTTTGCTTAATTAAATATTTCTTTATTTTTGCAGAAACTATTTGTCGCTTCTGCCGACGAATTGTTTCCATGCGTTTCGCTGATAGACTCTGGCGACAAAATTGTAGCATACTTTGGACCAAATTTTGAATACAAATTCATGATTAGACGACATTGCGCTCAATTTGGTCACGGATAAGTATGGCAACTACATGATTAGACGACATATGTGCTCAATTTGGTCACGGATAAGTATGGCAACTACATGATTAGACAACATATGTGCTCAATTTGGTCATGGATAAGTATGGCTGCTACGTGGTTTGACATATGCTTGAGCATGGACTGCCTGAAGACCGGGAGCGCATAATATGTCAACTACGTGATCCGACATGTGATTGAACACTACACGGAGCAGCAGAAGCGTCCCGTGCTGGAACAACTGCATGACATTGTGCTAACCTTGGCCACGGATCAGTATGGCAGCTTCCTGATCCGACATGAGATTGAGCATGGACGGCCCGACGACTGGGTGCGGCGTCAATTTAGCAACTTGTCAAATCATTTACACAAAGAACGGAAAGCTTTGGGGTGAGAAAGAAAAAGAATAAAATTAAAAGGCAATTCATTGTTTATGAAATAACACTAAATTTGTAAATTAATTTTGCTTAATTAAATATTTCTTTTTTTTTTGCAGACTATTTGTCGCTTCTGCCGACGAATTGTTTCCATGCGTTTCGCTGATAGACTCTGGTGACAAAATTGTAGCATACTTTGGACCAAATTATACAAATTCATGATTAGACGACATTGCGCTCAATTTGGTCACGGATAAGTATGGCAACTACATGATTAGACGACATATGTGCTCAATTTGGTCACGGATAAGTATGGCAACTACATGATTAGACAACATATGTGCGAAATTTGGTCATAGATAAGTATGGCGACTACATGATTAGACAACATATGTGCTCAATTTGGTCACGGATAAGTATGGCAACTACATGATTAGACAACATATGTGCTCAATTTGGTCATGGATAAGTATGGCAGCTACGTGGTTTGACATATGCTTGAGCATGACTGCCTGAAGACCGGGAGCGCATAATATGTCAACTACGTGATCCGACATGTGATTGAACATGGACGGCCCGACGACCGGGACTGCATATGGCAACTACGTGATCCGACATGTGATTGAAGACTACACGGAGCAGCAAAAGCGTCCCGTGCTGGAACAACTGCATGACATTGTGCTAACCTTGGCCACGGATCAGTATGGCAGCTTCCTGATCCGACATGTGATTGAGCTTGGACGGCCAGACGACTGGGTGCGGCGTCAATTTAGCAACTCGTCAAATCATTTACACAAAGAACAGAAAGCTTTGGGGTGAGAAAGAAAAAGAAAAAATTAAAAGGAAATTCATTGTTTATGAAATAACACTAAATTTGTAAATTATTTTTTGCTTAATTAAATATTTCTTTATTTTTGCAGAAACTATTTGTCGCTTCTGCCGACGAATTGTTTCCATGCGTTTCGCTGATAGACTCTGGCGACAAAATTGTAGCATACTTTGGACCAAATTTTGAATACAAATTCATGATTAGACGACATTGCGCTCAATTTGGTCACGGATAAGTATGGCAACTACATGATTAGACGACATATGTGCTCAATTTGGTCACGGATAAGTATGGCAACTACATGATTAGACAACATATGTGCTCAATTTGGTCATGGATAAGTATGGCTGCTACGTGGTTTGACATATGCTTGAGCATGGACTGCCTGAAGACCGGGAGCGCATAATATGTCAACTACGTGATCCGACATGTGATTGAACACTACACGGAGCAGCAGAAGCGTCCCGTGCTGGAACAACTGCATGACATTGTGCTAACCTTGGCCACGGATCAGTATGGCAGCTTCCTGATCCGACATGAGATTGAGCATGGACGGCCCGACGACCGGGAGCGCATATGGCAACTTCCTGATCCGACATGAGATTGAGCATGGACGGCCCGACGACTGGGTGCGGCGTCAATTTAGCAACTTGTCAAATCATTTACACAAAGAACGGAAAGCTTTGGGGTGAGAAAGAAAAAGAATAAAATTAAAAGGCAATTCATTGTTTATGAAATAACACTAAATTTGTAAATTATTTTTTGCTTAATTAAATATTTCTTTATTTTTGCAGAAACTATTTGTCGCTTCTGCCGACGAATTGTTTCCATGCGTTTCGCTGATAGACTCTGGCGACAAAATTGTAGTATACTTTGGACCAAATTTTGAATACAAATTCATGATTAGACGACATTGCGCTCAATTTGGTCACGGATAAGTATGGCAACTACATGATTAGACAACATATGTGCTCAATTTGGTCACGGATAAGTATGGCAACTACATGATTAGACGACATATATGCTCAATTTGGTCACGGATAAGTATGGCAACTACATGATTAGACGACATATGTGCTCAATTTGGTCACGGATAAGTATGGCAACTACATGATTAGACGACATATGTGCTCAATTTGGTCACGGATAAGTATGGCAACTACATGATTAGACGACATATATGCTCAATTTGGTCATGGATAAGTATGGCAGCTACATGATTAGACGACATATGTGCTCAATTTGGTCACGGATAAGTATGGCAACTACATGATCTGACATGTGATTGAGCTTGGACGGCCAGACGACTGGGTGCGGCGTCAATTTAGCAACTCGTCAAATCATTTACACAAAGAACGGAAAGCTTTGGGGTGAGAAAGAAAAAGAATAAAATTAAAAGGCAATTCATTGTTTATGAAATAACACTAAATTTGTAAATTATTTTTTGCTTAATTAAATATTTCTTTATTTTTGCAGAAACTATTTGTCGCTTCTGCCGACGAATTGTTTCCATGCGTTTCGCTGATAGACTCTGGCGACAAAATTGTAGCATACTTTGGACCAAATTTTGAATACAAATTCATGATTAGACAACATATGTGCGCAATTTGGTCATGGATAAGTATGGCAGCTACATGATTAGACGACATATGCGCTCAATTTGGTCATGGATAAGTATGGCAGCTACGTGGTTTGACATATGCTTGAGCATGGACTGCCTGAAGACCGGGAGCGCATAATATGTCAACTACGTGATCCAACATGTGATTGAACATGGACGGCCCGACGACCGGGACTGCATATGGCAACTACGTAATCCGACATGTGATTGAACACTACACGGAACAGCAGAAGCGTCCCGTTCTGGAACAACTGCATGACATTGTGCTAACCTTGGTCACGGATAAGTATGGCAACTACATGATTAGACAACATATGTGCTCAATTTGGTCACGGATAAGTATGGCAACTACATGATTAGACGACATATATGCTCAATTTGGTCACGGATAAGTATGGCAACTACATGATTAGACGACATATATGCTCAATTTGGTCACGGATAAGTATGGCAACTACATGATTAGACGACATATGTGCTCAATTTGGTCACGGATAAGTATGGCAACTACATGATTAGACGACATATATGCTCAATTTGGTCATGGATAAGTATGGCAGCTACATGATTAGACGACATATGCGCTCAATTTGGTCATGGATAAGTATGGCAGCTACGTGGTTTGACATATGCTTGAGCATGGACTGCCTGAAGACCGGGAGCGCATAATATGTCAACTACGTGATCCAACATGTGATTGAACATGGACGGCCCGACGACCGGGACTGCATATGGCAACTACGTAATCCGACATGTGATTGAACACTACACGGAACAGCAGAAGCGTCCCGTTCTGGAACAACTGCATGACATTGTGCTAACCTTGGTCACGGATAAGTATGGCAACTACATGATTAGACAACATATGTGCTCAATTTGGTCACGGATAAGTATGGCAACTACATGATTAGACGACATATATGCTCAATTTGGTCACGGATAAGTATGGCAACTACATGATTAGACGACATATGTGCTCAATTTGGTCACGGATAAGTATGGCAACTACATGATTAGACGACATATGTGCTCAATTTGGTCACGGATAAGTATGGCAACTACATGATTAGACGACATATATGCTCAATTTGGTCATGGATAAGTATGGCAGCTACATGATTAGACGACATATGTGCTCAATTTGGTCACGGATAAGTATGGCAACTACATGATCTGACATGTGATTGAGCTTGGACGGCCAGACGACTGGGTGCGGCGTCAATTTAGCAACTCGTCAAATCATTTACACAAAGAACGGAAAGCTTTGGGGTGAGAAAGAAAAAGAATAAAATTAAAAGGCAATTCATTGTTTATGAAATAACACTAAATTTGTAAATTATTTTTTGCTTAATTAAATATTTCTTTATTTTTGCAGAAACTATTTGTCGCTTCTGCCGACGAATTGTTTCCATGCGTTTCGCTGATAGACTCTGGCGACAAAATTGTAGCATACTTTGGACCAAATTTTGAATACAAATTCATGATTAGACAACATATGTGCGCAATTTGGTCATGGATAAGTATGGCAACTACATGATTAGACGACATATATGCTCAATTTGGTCACGGATAAGTATGGCAACTACATGATTAGACGACATATGTGCTCAATTTGGTCACGGATAAGTATGGCAACTACATGATTAGACGACATATGTGCTCAATTTGGTCACGGATAAGTATGGCAACTACATGATTAGACGACATATATGCTCAATTTGGTCATGGATAAGTATGGCAGCTACATGATTAGACGACATATGTGCTCAATTTGGTCACGGATAAGTATGGCAACTACATGATCTGACATGTGATTGAGCTTGGACGGCCAGACGACTGGGTGCGGCGTCAATTTAGCAACTCGTCAAATCATTTACACAAAGAACGGAAAGCTTTGGGGTGAGAAAGAAAAAGAATAAAATTAAAAGGCAATTCATTGTTTATGAAATAACACTAAATTTGTAAATTATTTTTTGCTTAATTAAATATTTCTTTATTTTTGCAGAAACTATTTGTCGCTTCTGCCGACGAATTGTTTCCATGCGTTTCGCTGATAGACTCTGGCGACAAAATTGTAGCATACTTTGGACCAAATTTTGAATACAAATTCATGATTAGACAACATATGTGCGCAATTTGGTCATGGATAAGTATGGCAGCTACATGATTAGACGACATATGCGCTCAATTTGGTCATGGATAAGTATGGCAGCTACGTGGTTTGACATATGCTTGAGCATGGACTGCCTGAAGACCGGGAGCGCATAATATGTCAACTACGTGATCCAACATGTGATTGAACATGGACGGCCCGACGACCGGGACTGCATATGGCAACTACGTAATCCGACATGTGATTGAACACTACACGGAACAGCAGAAGCGTCCCGTTCTGGAACAACTGCATGACATTGTGCTAACCTTGGTCACGGATAAGTATGGCAACTACATGATTAGAAGACATATATGCTCAATTTGGTCATGGATAAGTATGGCAACTACATGATTAGACGACATATATGCTCAATTTGGTCACGGATAAGTATGGCAACTACATGATTAGACGACATATGTGCTCAATTTGGTCACGGATAAGTATGGCAACTACATGATTAGACGACATATGTGCTCAATTTGGTCACGGATAAGTATGGCAACTACATGATTAGACAACATATGTGCTCAATTTGGTCACGGATAAGTATGGCAACTACATGATTAGACGACATATATGCTCAATTTGGTCACGGATAAGTATGGCAACTACATGATTAGACGACATATGTGCTCAATTTGGTCACGGATAAGTATGGCAACTACATGATTAGACGACATATGTGCTCAATTTGGTCACGGATAAGTATGGCAACTACATGATTAGACGACATATATGCTCAATTTGGTCATGGATAAGTATGGCAGCTACATGATTAGACGACATATGTGCTCAATTTGGTCACGGATAAGTATGGCAACTACATGATCTGACATGTGATTGAGCTTGGACGGCCAGACGACTGGGTGCGGCGTCAATTTAGCAACTCGTCAAATCATTTACACAAAGAACGGAAAGCTTTGGGGTGAGAAAGAAAAAGAATAAAATTAAAAGGCAATTCATTGTTTATGAAATAACACTAAATTTGTAAATTATTTTTTGCTTAATTAAATATTTCTTTATTTTTGCAGAAACTATTTGTCGCTTCTGCCGACGAATTGTTTCCATGCGTTTCGCTGATAGACTCTGGCAACAAAATTGTAGCATACTTTGGACCAAATTTTGAATACAAATTCATGATTAGACAACATATGTGCGCAATTTGGTCATGGATAAGTATGGCAGCTACATGATTAGACGACATATGCGCTCAATTTGCTCATGGATAAGTATGGCAGCTACGTGGTTTGACATATGCTTGAGCATGGACTGCCTGAAGACCGGGAGCGCATAATATGTCAACTACGTGATCCAACATGTGATTGAACATGGACGGCCCGACGACCGGGACTGCATATGGCAACTACGTAATCCGACATGTGATTGAACACTACACGGAACAGCAGAAGCGTCCCGTTCTGGAACAACTGCATGACATTGTGCTAACCTTGGTCACGGATAAGTATGGCAACTACATGATTAGAAGACATATATGCTCAATTTGGTCATGGATAAGTATGGCAGCTACATGATTAGACAACATATGTGCTCAATTTGGTCACGGATAAGTATGGCAACTACATGATTAGACGACATATATGCTCAATTTGGTCATGGATAAGTATGGCAACTACATGATTAGACGACATATATGCTCAATTTGGTCATGGATAAGTATGGCAGCTACATGATCAGACGACATATGTGCTCAATTTGGTCACGGATAAGTATGGCAACTACATGATCTGACATGTGATTGAGCTTGGACGGCCAGACGACTGGGTGCGGCGTCAATTTAGCAACTCGTCAAATCATTTACACAAAGAACGGAAAGCTTTGGGGTGAGAAAGAAAAAGAATAAAATTAAAAGGCAATTCATTGTTTATGAAATAACACTAAATTTGTAAATTATTTTTTGCTTAATTAAATATTTCTTTATTTTTGCAGAAACTATTTGTCGCTTTTGCCGACGAATTGTTTCCATGCGTTTCGCTGATAGACTCTGGCGACAAAATTGTAGCATACTTTGGACCAAATTTTGAATACAAATTCATGATTAGACGACATTGCGCTCAATTTGGTCACGGATAAGTATGGCAACTACATGATTAGACAACATATGTGCTCAATTTGGTCACGGATAAGTATGGCAACTACATGATTAGACGACATATATGCTCAATTTGGTCACGGATAAGTATGGCAACTACATGATTAGACGACATATGTGCTCAATTTGGTCACGGATAAGTATGGCAACTACATGATTAGACGACATATATGCTCAATTTGGTCATGGATAAGTATGGCAGCTACATGATTAGACGACATATGCGCTCAATTTGGTCATGGATAAGTATGGCAGCTACGTGGTTTGACATATGCTTGAGCATGGACTGCCTGAAGACCGGGAGCGCATAATATGTCAACTACGTGATCCAACATGTGATTGAACATGGACGGCCCGACGACCGGGACTGCATATGGCAACTACGTAATCCGACATGTGATTGAACACTACACGGAACAGCAGAAGCGTCCCGTTCTGGAACAACTGCATGACATTGTGCTAACCTTGGTCACGGATAAGTATGGCAACTACATGATTAGAAGACATATATGCTCAATTTGGTCATGGATAAGTATGGCAGCTACATGATTAGACGACATATGTGCTCAATTTGGTCACGGATAAGTATGGCAACTACATGATTAGACGACATATATGCTCAATTTGGTCATGGATAAGTATGGCAACTACATATATGCTCAATTTGGTCATGGATAAGTATGGCAGCTACATGATTAGACGACATATGTGCTCAATTTGGTCACGGATAAGTATGGCAACTACATGATCTGACATGTGATTGAGCTTGGACGGCCAGACGACTGGGTGCGGCGTCAATTTAGCAACTCGTCAAATCATTTACACAAAGAACGGAAAGCTTTGGGGTGAGAAAGAAAAAGAATAAAATTAAAAGGCAATTCATTGTTTATGAAATAACACTAAATTTGTAAATTATTTTTTGCTTAATTAAATATTTCTTTATTTTTGCAGAAACTATTTGTCGCTTTTGCCGACGAATTGTTTCCATGCGTTTCGCTGATAGACTCTGGCGACAAAATTGTAGCATACTTTGGACCAAATTTTGAATACAAATTCATGATTAGACGACATTGCGCTCAATTTGGTCACGGATAAGTATGGCAACTACATGATTAGACAACATATGTGCTCAATTTGGTCACGGATAAGTATGGCAACTACATGATTAGACGACATATATGCTCAATTTGGTCACGGATAAGTATGGCAACTACATGATTAGACGACATATGTGCTCAATTTGGTCACGGATAAGTATGGCAACTACATGATTAGACGACATATATGCTCAATTTGGTCATGGATAAGTATGGCAGCTACATGATTAGACGACATATGCGCTCAATTTGGTCATGGATAAGTATGGCAGCTACGTGGTTTGACATATGCTTGAGCATGGACTGCCTGAAGACCGGGAGCGCATAATATGTCAACTACGTGATCCAACATGTGATTGAACATGGACGGCCCGACGACCGGGACTGCATATGGCAACTACGTAATCCGACATGTGATTGAACACTACACGGAACAGCAGAAGCGTCCCGTTCTGGAACAACTGCATGACATTGTGCTAACCTTGGTCACGGATAAGTATGGCAACTACATGATTAGAAGACATATATGCTCAATTTGGTCATGGATAAGTATGGCAGCTACATGATTAGACGACATATGTGCTCAATTTGGTCACGGATAAGTATGGCAACTACATGATTAGACGACATATATGCTCAATTTGGTCATGGATAAGTATGGCAGCTACATGATTAGACGACATATGCGCTCAATTTGGTCATGGATAAGTATGGCAGCTACGTGGTTTGACATATGCTTGAGCATGGACTGCCTGAAGACCGGGAGCGCATAATATGTCAACTACGTGATCCAACATGTGATTGAACATGGACGGCCCGACGACCGGGAGTACATATGGCAACTACGTGATCCGACATGTGATTGAACACTACACGGAGCAGCAGAAGCTACCAGTGCTGGAACAACTGCATGACATTGTGCTAACCTTGGCCACGGATCAGTATGGCAGCTTCCTGATCTGACATGTGATTGAGCTTGGACGGCCAGACGACTGGGTGCGGCGTCAATTTAGCAACTCGTCAAATCATTTACACAAAGAACGGAAAGCTTTGGGGTGGGAAAGAAAAAGAATAAAATTAAAAGGCAATTCATTGTTTATGAAATAACACTAAATTTGTAAATTATTTTTTGCTTAATTAAATATTTCTTTATTTTTGCAGAAACTATTTGTCGCTTTTGCCGACGAATTGTTTCCATGCGTTTCGCTGATAGACTCTGGCGACAAAATTGTAGCATACTTTGGACCAAATTTTGAATACAAATTCATGATTAGACGACATTGCGCTCAATTTGGTCACGGATAAGTATGGCAACTACATGATTAGACGACATATGTGCTCAATTT
Organism: Globodera pallida; assembly: GCA_020449905.1. Classification (NCBI taxonomy): domain Eukaryota; kingdom Metazoa; phylum Nematoda; class Chromadorea; order Rhabditida; family Heteroderidae; genus Globodera; species Globodera pallida. The sequence continues at coordinate 129,239 of JAIXHY010000014.1, forward strand.
GGTCACGGATAAGTATGGCAACTAGACATATATGCTCAATTTGGTCACGGATAAGTATGGCAACTACATGATTAGACGACATATGTGCTCAATTTGGTCACGGATAAGTATGGCAACTACATGATTAGACGACATATATGCTCAATTTGGTCACGGATAAGTATGGCAACTACATGATTAGACAACATATGTGCTCAATTTGGTCACGGATAAGTATGGCAACTACATGATTAGACGACATATATGCTCAATTTGGTCACGGATAAGTATGGCAACTACATGATTAGACGACATATGTGCTCAATTTGGTCACGGATAAGTATGGCAACTACATGATTAGACGACATATATGCTCAATTTGGTCATGGATAAGTATGGCAGCTACATGATTAGACGACATATGCGCTCAATTTGGTCATGGATAAGTATGGCAGCTACGTGGTTTGACATATGCTTGAGCATGGACTGCCTGAAGACCGGGAGCGCATAATATGTCAACTACGTGATCCAACATGTGATTGAACATGGACGGCCCGACGACCGGGACTGCATATGGCAACTACGTAATCCGACATGTGATTGAACACTACACGGAGCAGCAAAAGCGTCCCGTGCTGGAACAACTGCATGACATTGTGCTAACCTTGGCCACGGATCAGTATGGCAGCTTCCTGATCCGACATGTGATTGAGCATGGACGGCCCGACGACCGGAGCGCATATGGCAACTTCCTGATCAGACATGTGATTGAGCATGGACGGCCAGACGACTGGGTGCGGCGTCAATTTAGCAACTCGCCAAATCATTTACACAAAGAACGGAAAGCGTTGGGGTGAGAAAGAAAAATAATAAAAATAAAAGGCAATTCATTGTTTATGAAATAACACTAAATTTGTAAATTATTTTTTGCTTAATTAAATATTTCTTTATTTTTGCAGAAACTATTTGTCGCTTCTGCCGACGAATTGTTTCCATGCGTTTCGCTGATAGACTCTGGCGACAAAATTGTAGCATACTTTGGACCAAATTTTGAATACAAATTCATGATTAGACGACATTGCGCTCAATTTGGTCACGGATAAGTATGGCAACTACATGATTAGACGACATATGTGCTCAATTTGGTCACGGATAAGTATGGCAACTACATGATTAGACAACATATGTGCTCAATTTGGTCACGGATAAGTATGGCAACTACATGATTAGACAACATATGTGCTCAATTTGGTCATGGATAAGTATGGCAGCTACGTGGTTTGACATATGCTTGAGCATAGACTGCCTGAAGACTGGGAGCGCATATATGTCAACTACGTGATCCGACATGTGATTGAGCATGGACGGCCAGACGACTGGGTGCGGCGTCAATTTAGCAACTCGTCAAATCATTTACACAAAGAACGGAAAGCTTTGGGGTGAGAAAGAAAAAGAATAAAATTAAAAGGCAATTCATTGTTTATGAAATAACACTAAACGTAAATTATTTTTTGCTTAATTAAATATTTCTTTATTTTTGCAGAAACTATGTCGCTTCTGCCGACGAATTGTTTCCATGCGTTTCGCTGATAGACTCTGGCGACAAAATTGTAGCACACTTTGGACCAAATTTTGAATACAAATTCATGATTAGACAACATATGTGCTCAATTTGGTCACGGATAAGTATGGCAACTACATGATTAGACGACATATGTGCTTAGTATGGCAACTACATGATTAGACAACATATGTACTCAATTTGGTCACGGATAAGTATGGCAACTACATGACATGTGCTCAATTTGGTCATGGATAAGTATGACAGCTACGTGGTTTGACATATGCTTGAGCATAGACTGCCTGAAGACCGGGAGCGCATATGTCAACTACGTGATCCAACATGTGATTGAACATGGACGGCCCGACGACCGGGAGTACATATGGCAACTACGTGATCCGACATGTGATTGAACACTACACGGAGCAGCAGAAGCTACCAGTGCTGGAACAACTGCATGACATTGTGCTAACCTTGGCCACGGATCAGTATGGCAGCTTCCTGATCTGACATGTGATTGAGCTTGGACGGCCAGACGACTGGGTGCGGCGTCAATTTAGCAACTCGTCAAATCATTTACACAAAGAACGGAAAGCTTTGGGGTGGGAAAGAAAAAGAATAAAATTAAAAGGCAATTCATTGTTTATGAAATAACACTAAATTTGTAAATTATTTTTTGCTTAATTAAATATTTCTTTATTTTTGCAGAAACTATTTGTCGCTTTTGCCGACGAATTGTTTCCATGCGTTTCGCTGATAGACTCTGGCGACAAAATTGTAGCATACTTTGGACCAAATTTTGAATACAAATTCATGATTAGACGACATTGCGCTCAATTTGGTCACGGATAAGTATGGCAACTACATGATTAGACGACATATGTGCTCAATTTGGTCACGGATAAGTATGGCAACTAGACATATATGCTCAATTTGGTCACGGATAAGTATGGCAACTACATGATTAGACGACATATGTGCTCAATTTGGTCACGGATAAGTATGGCAACTACATGATTAGACGACATATATGCTCAATTTGGTCACGGATAAGTATGGCAACTACATGATTAGACAACATATGTGCTCAATTTGGTCACGGATAAGTATGGCAACTACATGATTAGACGACATATATGCTCAATTTGGTCACGGATAAGTATGGCAACTACATGATTAGACGACATATGTGCTCAATTTGGTCACGGATAAGTATGGCAACTACATGATTAGACGACATATATGCTCAATTTGGTCATGGATAAGTATGGCAGCTACATGATTAGACGACATATGCGCTCAATTTGGTCATGGATAAGTATGGCAGCTACGTGGTTTGACATATGCTTGAGCATGGACTGCCTGAAGACCGGGAGCGCATAATATGTCAACTACGTGATCCAACATGTGATTGAACATGGACGGCCCGACGACCGGGACTGCATATGGCAACTACGTAATCCGACATGTGATTGAACACTACACGGAGCAGCAAAAGCGTCCCGTGCTGGAACAACTGCATGACATTGTGCTAACCTTGGCCACGGATCAGTATGGCAGCTTCCTGATCCGACATGTGATTGAGCATGGACGGCCCGACGACCGGAGCGCATATGGCAACTTCCTGATCAGACATGTGATTGAGCATGGACGGCCAGACGACTGGGTGCGGCGTCAATTTAGCAACTCGCCAAATCATTTACACAAAGAACGGAAAGCGTTGGGGTGAGAAAGAAAAATAATAAAAATAAAAGGCAATTCATTGTTTATGAAATAACACTAAATTTGTAAATTATTTTTTGCTTAATTAAATATTTCTTTATTTTTGCAGAAACTATTTGTCGCTTCTGCCGACGAATTGTTTCCATGCGTTTCGCTGATAGACTCTGGCGACAAAATTGTAGCATACTTTGGACCAAATTTTGAATACAAATTCATGATTAGACGACATTGCGCTCAATTTGGTCACGGATAAGTATGGCAACTACATGATTAGACGACATATGTGCTCAATTTGGTCACGGATAAGTATGGCAACTACATGATTAGACAACATATGTGCTCAATTTGGTCACGGATAAGTATGGCAACTACATGATTAGACAACATATGTGCTCAATTTGGTCATGGATAAGTATGGCAGCTACGTGGTTTGACATATGCTTGAGCATAGACTGCCTGAAGACTGGGAGCGCATATATGTCAACTACGTGATCCGACATGTGATTGAGCATGGACGGCCAGACGACTGGGTGCGGCGTCAATTTAGCAACTCGTCAAATCATTTACACAAAGAACGGAAAGCTTTGGGGTGAGAAAGAAAAAGAATAAAATTAAAAGGCAATTCATTGTTTATGAAATAACACTAAACGTAAATTATTTTTTGCTTAATTAAATATTTCTTTATTTTTGCAGAAACTATGTCGCTTCTGCCGACGAATTGTTTCCATGCGTTTCGCTGATAGACTCTGGCGACAAAATTGTAGCACACTTTGGACCAAATTTTGAATACAAATTCATGATTAGACAACATATGTGCTCAATTTGGTCACGGATAAGTATGGCAACTACATGATTAGACGACATATGTGCTTAGTATGGCAACTACATGATTAGACAACATATGTACTCAATTTGGTCACGGATAAGTATGGCAACTACATGACATGTGCTCAATTTGGTCATGGATAAGTATGACAGCTACGTGGTTTGACATATGCTTGAGCATAGACTGCCTGAAGACCGGGAGCGCATATGTCAACTACGTGATCCAACATGTGATTGAACATGGACGGCCCGACGACCGGGACTGCATATGGCAACTACGTAATCCGACATGTGATTGAACACTACACGGAACAGCAGAAGCGTCCCGTTCTGGAACAACTGCATGACATTGTGCTAACCTTGGCCACGGATAAGTATGGCAACTACATGATTAGAAGACATATATGCTCAATTTGGTCACGGATAAGTATGGCAACTACATGATTAGACAACATATGTGCTCAATTTGGTCACGGATAAGTATGGCAACTACATGATTAGACGACATATATGCTCAATTTGGTCACGGATAAGTATGGCAACTACATGATTAGACAACATATGTGCTCAATTTGGTCACGGATAAGTATGGCAACTACATGATTAGACGACATATATGCTCAATTTGGTCACGGATAAGTATGGCAACTACATGATTAGACGACATATGTGCTCAATTTGGTCACGGATAAGTATGGCAACTACATGATTAGACGACATATATGCTCAATTTGGTCATGGATAAGTATGGCAGCTACATGATTAGACGACATATGCGCTCAATTTGGTCATGGATAAGTATGGCAGCTACGTGGTTTGACATATGCTTGAGCATGGACTGCCTGAAGACCGGGAGCGCATAATATGTCAACTACGTGATCCAACATGTGATTGAACATGGACGGCCCGACGACCGGGACTGCATATGGCAACTACGTAATCCGACATGTGATTGAACACTACACGGAGCAGCAAAAGCGTCCCGTGCTGGAACAACTGCATGACATTGTGCTAACCTTGGCCACGGATCAGTATGGCAGCTTCCTGATCCGACATGTGATTGAGCATGGACGGCCCGACGACCGGAGCGCATATGGCAACTTCCTGATCAGACATGTGATTGAGCATGGACGGCCAGACGACTGGGTGCGGCGTCAATTTAGCAACTCGCCAAATCATTTACACAAAGAACGGAAAGCGTTGGGGTGAGAAAGAAAAATAATAAAAATAAAAGGCAATTCATTGTTTATGAAATAACACTAAATTTGTAAATTATTTTTTGCTTAATTAAATATTTCTTTATTTTTGCAGAAACTATTTGTCGCTTCTGCCGACGAATTGTTTCCATGCGTTTCGCTGATAGACTCTGGCGACAAAATTGTAGCATACTTTGGACCAAATTTTGAATACAAATTCATGATTAGACGACATTGCGCTCAATTTGGTCACGGATAAGTATGGCAACTACATGATTAGACGACATATGTGCTCAATTTGGTCACGGATAAGTATGGCAACTACATGATTAGACAACATATGTGCTCAATTTGGTCACGGATAAGTATGGCAACTACATGATTAGACAACATATGTGCTCAATTTGGTCATGGATAAGTATGGCAGCTACGTGGTTTGACATATGCTTGAGCATAGACTGCCTGAAGACTGGGAGCGCATATATGTCAACTACGTGATCCGACATGTGATTGAGCATGGACGGCCAGACGACTGGGTGCGGCGTCAATTTAGCAACTCGTCAAATCATTTACACAAAGAACGGAAAGCTTTGGGGTGAGAAAGAAAAAGAATAAAATTAAAAGGCAATTCATTGTTTATGAAATAACACTAAACGTAAATTATTTTTTGCTTAATTAAATATTTCTTTATTTTTGCAGAAACTATGTCGCTTCTGCCGACGAATTGTTTCCATGCGTTTCGCTGATAGACTCTGGCGACAAAATTGTAGCACACTTTGGACCAAATTTTGAATACAAATTCATGATTAGACAACATATGTGCTCAATTTGGTCACGGATAAGTATGGCAACTACATGATTAGACGACATATGTGCTTAGTATGGCAACTACATGATTAGACAACATATGTACTCAATTTGGTCACGGATAAGTATGGCAACTACATGACATGTGCTCAATTTGGTCATGGATAAGTATGACAGCTACGTGGTTTGACATATGCTTGAGCATAGACTGCCTGAAGACCGGGAGCGCATATGTCAACTACGTGATCCAACATGTGATTGAACATGGACGGCCCGACGACCGGGACTGCATATGGCAACTACGTAATCCGACATGTGATTGAACACTACACGGAACAGCAGAAGCGTCCCGTTCTGGAACAACTGCATGACATTGTGCTAACCTTGGCCACGGATAAGTATGGCAACTACATGATTAGAAGACATATATGCTCAATTTGGTCACGGATAAGTATGGCAACTACATGATTAGACAACATATGTGCTCAATTTGGTCACGGATAAGTATGGCAACTACATGATTAGACGACATATATGCTCAATTTGGTCACGGATAAGTATGGCAACTACATGATTAGACGACATATGTGCTCAATTTGGTCACGGATAAGTATGGCAACTACATGATTAGACGACATATATGCTCAATTTGGTCATGGATAAGTATGGCAGCTACATGATTAGACGACATATGCGCTCAATTTGGTCATGGATAAGTATGGCAGCTACGTGGTTTGACATATGCTTGAGCATGGACTGCCTGAAGACCGGGAGCGCATAATATGTCAACTACGTGATCCAACATGTGATTGAACATGGACGGCCCGACGACCGGGACTGCATATGGCAACTACGTAATCCGACATGTGATTGAACACTACACGGAGCAGCAAAAGCGTCCCGTGCTGGAACAACTGCATGACATTGTGCTAACCTTGGCCACGGATCAGTATGGCAGCTTCCTGATCCGACATGTGATTGAGCATGGACGGCCCGACGACCGGAGCGCATATGGCAACTTCCTGATCAGACATGTGATTGAGCATGGACGGCCAGACGACTGGGTGCGGCGTCAATTTAGCAACTCGCCAAATCATTTACACAAAGAACGGAAAGCGTTGGGGTGAGAAAGAAAAATAATAAAAATAAAAGGCAATTCATTGTTTATGAAATAACACTAAATTTGTAAATTATTTTTTGCTTAATTAAATATTTCTTTATTTTTGCAGAAACTATTTGTCGCTTCTGCCGACGAATTGTTTCCATGCGTTTCGCTGATAGACTCTGGCGACAAAATTGTAGCATACTTTGGACCAAATTTTGAATACAAATTCATGATTAGACGACATTGCGCTCAATTTGGTCACGGATAAGTATGGCAACTACATGATTAGACGACATATGTGCTCAATTTGGTCACGGATAAGTATGGCAACTACATGATTAGACAACATATGTGCTCAATTTGGTCACGGATAAGTATGGCAACTACATGATTAGACAACATATGTGCTCAATTTGGTCATGGATAAGTATGGCAGCTACGTGGTTTGACATATGCTTGAGCATAGACTGCCTGAAGACCGGGAGCGCATATATGTCAACTACGTGATCCGACATGTGATTGAACATGGACGGCCCGACGACCGGGACTGCATATGGCAACTACGTAATCCGACATGTGATTGAACACTACACGGAGCAGCAAAAGCGTCCCGTGCTGGAACAACTGCATGACATTGTGCTAACCTTGGCCACGGATAAGTATGGCAACTACATGATTAGAAGACATATATGCTCAATTTGGTCACGGATAAGTATGGCAACTACATGATTAGACAACATATGTGCTCAATTTGGTCACGGATAAGTATGGCAACTACATGATTAGACGACATATATGCTCAATTTGGTCACGGATAAGTATGGCAACTACATGATTAGACGACATATGTGCTCAATTTGGTCACGGATAAGTATGGCAACTACATGATTAGACGACATATATGCTCAATTTGGTCATGGATAAGTATGGCAGCTACATGATTAGACGACATATGCGCTCAATTTGGTCATGGATAAGTATGGCAGCTACGTGGTTTGACATATGCTTGAGCATGGACTGACTGAAGACCGGGAGCGCATAATATGTCAACTACGTGATCCAACATGTGATTGAACATGGACGGCCCGACGACCGGGACTGCATATGGCAACTACGTAATCCGACATGTGATTGAACACTACACGGAGCAGCAAAAGCGTCCCGTGCTGGAACAACTGCATGACATTGTGCTAACCTTGGCCACGGATCAGTATGGCAGCTTCCTGATCCGACATGTGATTGAGCATGGACGGCCCGACGACCGGAGCGCATATGGCAACTTCCTGATCAGACATGTGATTGAGCATGGACGGCCAGACGACTGGGTGCGGCGTCAATTTAGCAACTCGCCAAATCATTTACACAAAGAACGGAAAGCGTTGGGGTGAGAAAGAAAAATAATAAAAATAAAAGGCAATTCATTGTTTATGAAATAACACTAAATTTGTAAATTATTTTTTGCTTAATTAAATATTTCTTTATTTTTGCAGAAACTATTTGTCGCTTCTGCCGACGAATTGTTTCCATGCGTTTCGCTGATAGACTCTGGCGACAAAATTGTAGCATACTTTGGACCAAATTTTGAATACAAATTCATGATTAGACAACATATGTGCGCAATTTGGTCATGGATAAGTATGGCAACTACATGATTAGACAACATATGTGCTCAATTTGGTCACGGATAAGTATGGCAACTACATGATTAGACGACATATGTGCTCAATTTGGTCACGGATAAGTATGGCAACTACATGATTAGACAACATATGTGCTCAATTTGGTCACGGATAAGTATGGCAACTACATGATTAGACAACATATGTGCTCAATTTGGTCATGGATAAGTATGGCAGCTACGTGGTTTGACATATGCTTGAGCATAGACTGCCTGAAGACCGGGAGCGCATATATGTCAACTACGTGATCCGACATGTGATTGAACATGGACGGCCCGACGACCGGGACTGCATATGGCAACTACGTAATCCGACATGTGATTGAACACTACACGGAGCAGCAAAAGCGTCCCGTGCTGGAACAACTGCATGACATTGTGCTAACCTTGGCCACGGATCAGTATGGCAACTTCCTGATCCGACATGTGATTGAGCATGGACGGCCAGACGACTGGGTGCGGCGTCAATTTAGCAACTCGTCAAATCATTTACACAAAGAACGGAAAGCTTTGGGGTGAGAAAGAAAAAGAATAAAATTAAAAGGCAATTCATTGTTTATGAAATAACACTAAACGTAAATTATTTTTTGCTTAATTAAATATTTCTTTTTTTTTGCAGAAACTATTTGTCGCTTCTGCCGACGAATTGTTTCCATGCGTTTTCGCTGATAGACTCTGGCGACAAAATTGTAGCATACTTTGGACCAAATTTTGAATACAAATTCATGATTAGACAACATATGCGCTCAATTTGGTCATGGATAAGTATGGCAGCTACGTGGTTTGACATATGCTTGAGCATAGACTGCCTGAAGACCGGGAGCGCATATATGTCAACTACGTGATCCGACATGTGATTGAACATGGACGGCCCGACGACCGGGACTGCATATGGCAACTACGTAATCCGACATGTGATTGAACACTACACGGAGCAGCAAAAGCGTCCCGTGCTGGAACAACTGCATGACATTGTGCTAACCTTGGTCACGGATCAGTTTGGCAACTTCCTGATCCGACATGAGATTGAGCATGGACGGCCAGACGACTGGGTGCGGCGTCAATTTGGCAACTCGTCAAATCATTACAAAAAACGGAAAGCGTTGGGGTGAGAAAGAAAAAGAATAAAATAGAAAGGCAATTCATTGTTTATGAAATAACACTAAATTTGTAAATTATTTTTTGCTTAATTAAATATTTCTTTATTTTTGCAGAAACTATTTGTCGCTTCTGCCGACGAATGTTTGCATGCGTTACGTTGTTTCACCCTGGCGACAAAATTGAAGCCATCTTTGAACAAATCTTCAAATACACTATTGACCATACGATTTAGAATTGGTTTTTGATTTTTTCAGAATGTTCGGCGTTTTTTATTCTTTCTATAAACATTGCTTTTTCTTATATTTTGTCTCAATTAATACTACTTTTTAGAAGAATAGTTTTAAAAACTAAAGACCGGTCTGGACTTTTGTACAGGCATGGATTTTTCCTGTAGGCTCTTCGTCAGACTTTTTCTTTTGCTTGGTTTCCGCCGCTTTGGCTGCTTTTGTTTCGACGAGGGGAGTTGATTGATTTATAATATTAGGAAAAACTACTTTAACCCTTGTTTTAAAGCCCGCCAAGTGGCTTCTATGCCTAGAGTATGAATTTGAGGGTTTAATGGATCTACAAAGTAGGGTTGTCACCCCGACCCCGTCCCCGCAAATTTAGGCCATTTTTCGGAGTTTTCCCCGACCCCGACACTTCTAACCCCGAACCCCGACTCGGAGTCGGGGTTAGCATACACCCCTAAAGATGGCATCATTGAGTGAGAAAATTCATTTTTTCTGAGGGTTTGGCTGTGGTCTTGCTTACTTTTTGACAAAAAATTTATTGGACTTTTACAAAATCCGCATATAAAATTGGTGGTTTGTTGGAATATCTGTCCGGCAAGTAAAGTGTTTTTTTGGGTTCGAATTGGGTTTATTTTCCCCCAATAATGGAACTTTTTAAATAAATTTCCAAATATTTTTCAAATTAAAATGCGTGCAAAAGATGAATTTTTGAATAATTCATCACTAGGGATGGGATTTTTAAGTTTTTGCTTATTTTTTCTGCAGCTTTTTGGCAAGTTATGCACGAAAAACATGCTTTTTGAGCTTTTTCCAAAAAATTTTTTAAGAAAAATGAAATAAAATTCAAATTTTTCTTGTAAAGATCACTAATTTTTTAAAAATTTTTATAAAAAGATCGATTTTTTTTTGCCAGAATCTTTCATAGAATTTCGTGCTTTTTTATGCGCCTTTTTTCAATTTCTTGCCTAAAAGTAACCTCTAAAAAGCTTCAAAAAAATTACCGCATTTTTAAAATTTTGGTTGCAAATCTTTTAACTAATTAGTAGAAAAATCAAAATTTTCCTCGGCGGCGCTATCGGCAGTGCCGATTCGGCACCGTCGACCCTCCCTCCCAGCCAAAAGCTTTAAGCCTAAGAAGGGCAACTGAAGCAAAAAATGACGATTTATCAAACATATTTTATTAAAATAAATTATTTTAATAAAATAATTTTTTAGTCACATAAAAAAAATTTCGATTTACTTTCGATTTCGATTTTCGATGTTTTTTTCCTTTTGGTTTCGATTGCGACTTTCTTGTTAGTTTCGACACAGCCCTGCTTCCCTTCTCTTCAAAATAAGAACAAAAAAATTAAAAATGGCTCTAATGTCTATAAATTTCGGAAACAAACAAAAATTTGACCTCTAAAATTTTGAAGAAAAATTTAAAAAACCCCGCAACCCCGACCCCGACCGATTTGGGTAACCCCGACCCCGACAGTACCGCCCCCGAAAAACCCCGACCCCGCAATTCTCAACCTCGCACGCGGGGTGATAACCCTACTACAAAACGCGTAAAGTCGACTAGAACCCTCCTTTTTAGCCCTATGGCATTTTTTTCGCTTTTGGCATTTATTTTGCCTTTAACTTTTTTTATAAATTCTTAATGAAAAATGTATTTAAAAAATTTAGTTTAATATTAATTAAATCTGCTTCCCTTCCCTTCCTTTGTTTTCTTAACTTCTTCAATTTTCACTGTTACTCCCTTCTTTCTCTCTTTCTCTAACACTTTTCCCTCACTCTTTTCTTCGTTCACTTTCTCTCACTCCCACTCCAATTGGACAGCGCAGCGCACCCGCAGCAAATGAGCAGCGAGTGGCGTACGCGTCAGCGACGCGTTCGTGAAAATCGTCGACCCCTACTCTCTAAACAAGTGCCCAAAATGTAAAAAATTTACCAAAAATCGAAAAAAATTGCTTCTTGGACTCCCATCCCATTCTATTTTTGCCTTAATGTTTGGTTGAAAGTTGAATAAAGATTGGATTGCTCCATTAACGATTAAGCATTAAAACAGTGGGTTTTTTGCTAGTATTAAAAAAAATAAATATTTTTAAAAAAAGTCCAGGGCCTGGGTACAGGCACCCGGTACCCTGGATTTCTCTTGGACCTGGACTTTGGTCTAGGCACCTTCTCCAAGTCCAGGATCCGGGTCCAGGAATTTTCAAAATGTCGGTCTCTATTAATTACAATTTTTAAGTTGACTAATTTATTTCATTTTTTTTAAGTTTTTCAATTGGTGCTTTTTTGCATTTAGAAAATAAAGCAATCGCTCAAAATGATCAACCGATTTATTCGCAATTTTTTGAACGGCCAGCACATCATTTGCAATGTTTGCAAATCTTTTTTTTTGTTTGTTTGTAATTCTTTGGGGTTGGATTCCGTTTTGGCCACGGGAGATATGTGGAAAAGCCTAAAAACATTTCAGCATTTTATTTCGTTTCGTTTTCGAAAAATTGTCGCGACAAAACGACTTCCAAAAGGTTTTCTTTGTCTTAAATTTTGCGCTTTTTTTGCCTATTATTAGTAAAAACGTACACGAAAATACTCTAACAAAAAGAGTTTTGGAGGGGTTCAGATTTTTTTTAAAAATCGGATTCGATGGATTAATCGGAATTGTAATTCTTTAGAATTCTTCCTCTCCGAAATTCAAAATTTTGTTTAGGTTCAACAAATTCAAATTGTTCGTGTGGCGTTTTTGCATCAATGTGCCAAAAATGTGTGCCCGGCAGTCGTTCTTTCATGTTGCGCTCGCATGGCGTCGTCTTCGTCCAGTAAATTTTGGACATTTGAGCCTCCAAAAAATTTAATTTGACATAAATATTCCAAATTTTACTTTTGATGGAATCGGTTGGAGTTTTTTTTGACAGAAACATTGCAATTTCAGACCGCGCCAGGAACCGTTCCAAGCTTTTGGACGAGTACAGCAACAACAGCGGTTCCAAGCTGTTGGACGCTTACCACAATAACCGTGCAGCCAATCTTCAACTCGCCGATTTGGGCAAACACGCCGTGGCGTTTGCGCTGGACTACCAGGGTTCAAGGTGGGAATTGCTGGGTGAACGATTTGAACAGCTCGGGCTGGCGAAACCCGTTCATTTCATGGTCTTTAACTTCCACAAAATCAGACAAATTTAATACCATTCGAAAAGCTCGATAAACTGTCATAAGCTAAGCGATTGAATAAAACATAAATATAATGGCCTGAAAAATGTGCATTTTGCCAGTTTAAATGGTACCAAAAAACTTTCAACAAAATTCCTCACTCCCCTCCCCAAGAAAACCATCGATTTAAAAACTGTCTTACAAATTAAGCTTTATATCAAATCGTACCATTTTAGCACAAATAAAGAAAGCAATTGTTGATTGAATAAAGAAATCGCATTAATCATTCGCCAGGTTCATCTTACAAAAGTTGGGGCGTGCCAGTCAGACGGAGAAGGCTCAGCTGGTGGACGCATTGCGTGGCCACGTGTTGACATTGTCAAAGAATGTGTACGGCTGTCACGTGATCCAAATGGCGTTGAAATCGGTGGACAAAGCGTCGCAAATTGAGGCAAAAGCATTTCATCAAATAACTAAAAATTGCTGAAATATGGATTTATTACTGAAAAATGGCGAAATATTGATTTTTTTCTTAAAAATGCCAAAATATTGGTTAAGATTGACTAAAAAGTTGCTCTAATTCGAAAATTTTTTGAAATGAATGCTATTTCCGGGCTTCTCTCATCAAACCCTGTTCGCAATAAAAATACCTAGTCATGACGCCACCAAAATTGCTCATTATATTCATCATTAAAATCAAAAAATTTTGAAAAATTCAAAAAAGTTTTCAACAGGCGCCCAAATGACCCCGGGCGCTTCAGTTGAACGACTCCCAAACGAATAATCCATCAAAAAAGAATTTGTCGTTTCCTTTTTAATCCGGGTTTAAACTTTGGTACTCAAGTGTCCTTTTATCTGGGGACTCAATATTTTTAGATAATCAATGAGATATCTGTGCAAGTGATTCCCCTGTCCCTTCGTAACTACGGTAGTTGGGTGATCCGATTTGTGCTCGATCATTGCATGGAGCAGCAAAAGCGTCCCGTGTTGGAACAACTGCACGAAAATGTGCTCACTTTGGCCACAGATAAACACGGCTGCTTTGTGATCGAACACGTGATTGAGCATGGACTGCCCGAAGACCGGGAGCGCATTGTGCGTATTCTACACGAAAATGTACTCAGTTTGGTCACGGATAAGTATGGCTGCTACGTGATCGAACATATGATTGAGCATGGACTGCTCGAAGACCGGGAGCACATTCTGCAGGGGGACATTATGCAGTATGCACAGGACAAGTTCGGCTGCCTCGTCGTCTTAAAGTGTTTAATCTGCGGGACGGCGGATCAGAAAAAGGCGCTGATCGACAACATTTGTGTGGGGTGAGTTCGTCACTTTTTGGGACATAAATTGTTGAACGGTTCGCGGTCTTTCAGACGTTACAAAACATTTTCTTTTTCCGATAATCATTTTCGAAAATTGTGTAAAAGTGAATTTCAATTGGAGGACGGTGAGAAGTAGAGGGCGGATTTTCAAGTTTTAACATGTTTTTTTTGCGAATAGGGGATCGTAAGAGAAGCCCAAAAATAGCATTCATTTTGAAAAATTTTACAATTAGAGCGACTTTTTAGTCAATATAAATCAATATTTTGGCTTTTTTGAGAATAAATCAATATTTCGCCATTTTTCCATAATAAATCAATATTTTAGGCATTTTTCTTGAGAAAAATGCTATTTTTAGGCATTTTTTTGAAAATTTTTGCAGAAATGCTATAATTTCAGGCACTTTTTCCAAAATTTCTTAAGAAAAATGCAATAAAAACGAAAAATGTAACCTTAACATTCAAAAAAATTTTTAAACTAAATATGCACCCCTAAAAAGAGACTTTTTCCCTAAAAATTTTTTAAATTTATATTTTCATAAAATTTTCAAAAAACAAATGAAAAATAGTACATTTTCTATTCTGAGAGAAAATTAATAAAGAATGATGAATTTGAAGGTTTTTACGCAAAATTTAACTGGATTTGATCGGTTTTTGCACATTTTTAATCAATATTTTGGCACTTTTTGGGGTTTTTTGGTCAATATTTTAAGTCAATATTTCGCGTTTTTTAGTCAATATAAATCCGCGCTCTAGTGAGAAGAGAAAAAATGCTGAATAAAATAATACATTTGGGGCTTAAAGTTTTATTTTTTAAAGAGGGCCGAAGACGCTTCAAAATGCTCGACATTTGATGGCTGACGAATTTGGCAGTCATATTATTCAGGTCCTTTGAATATTCATTAGTGTTGAAAAGAGGCGAAAAACTATGTTTTAAATCTCTTCTTTGTGCAATTCTTTCAATTTTTAGTCGCACATTCAAAAGGAATTGAAAACATAATTAATTATTAAGTACAGTTCCCTAAAATACCAAAAAACAGTTAATGGACAAAAGGGAATTGCCTAATTAAGAAAAATAAATTCAGAAATGTTTCGAGTACGGCACGGACGATCAGAAGGCTCAGTTGGTGGACGCATTGCGCGGCCACGTGTTGGAATTGGCTCTGCAAATGTACGGCTCTCACGTGATTCGAACGGCGTTGGAATCGGTGGACAAAGCGTCACAGATTGAGGCAAAATTTTATTTAAATAATTAATAAAATATTTTTAAAGATAATCGAAGAACTGACGCCGCGTTCGTGTGTGATTAAATGCATCAAAGATCAGTATGGAAGCTACGTCATGGAGACGGTGACTAACACCAATATACAACTAGAGTAAAAAATCGGAAATTTGGACATTTTTATTATGTTTTCTAAAATTTTTTGGGTTTTGTACAAAATTTTGGGTTTTGTCAACTCAAAAAATACCAAAACCCAAAAAATTTTCTGGTTTTGGGTTTTGGGTCAGATTGGAGTAAAATCCAAAAAACGCCAAGACCAAAAAATTTTTGGGTCAGATTGGAGTAAAAACCCCAAGACCAAAAAATTTTTGGGTTTTGGGTCCAAGTTTCCGGTCTCTATACAACTATTAATAAATGTGTTGCTTTTTAACCAAGACTCCCGGGTCTGGGGGTTAGTTTTATTGGAAACTTAAGATTCTTTGCAGATATTTGAACTCATCGAACCACAACGACTTCAGTTTGTCGTTGATGCCATACTGCACAGCTCGTCGGATTCGGTACGTTTTATCAGATTTTGTTTGTTTGTTCAACTGTTAAACATTTCTTAAAATGCTAAATCGCGAAAAGCATCCTTTGTGCCATCTCAACAGGTTGCCTCCTTGTCCCTCCATGAATACGGTAATCTGGTGATTCAACGTGTTCTTGAACACTGCACGGAGCAGCAAAAGCGTCCCGTGCTGGAACAACTGCTTGAGAATGTGCCCACTTTGGCAACTGATAAGTATGGCAGCCACGTGGTCAGACATGTAAAGGAGCATGGACTGCCCGAGGACCGGGAGCGCATTGTGAGCAGTCTGCAGAAGAATGTGCTCACTTTGGTCACGGATGAGGTGGGTAAAGGGGCGGAGGTACTTCCGATCGTTTATTTGTTAAGAAAATTGATTTTTGTTTTCATAAACCCACAGAATGCTATAATTAGTGCTGCCCGAGAGTCTCGAATATCGACTCGAGGAAAGTCTCGGGTTTTTTGGGTCTCGGGCTCGACTCTCGAGTATTGACAAATTTTGGGTCTCGTGCAGCACTAGCTATAATATAAATTGCTGTACTCTCTCAAAAGGTCACCTCCATGTCCACCCATGAATACGGTAGTCGGGTGATTCGACGTGTGCTTGAACACTGCACGGAGCATCAAAAACGTGCCGTGCTGGACCAACTTCATGGCAATGTGCTCTCTTTGGTCACTGATAAGTCTGGCAGCTTCGTGATCCAAGATATGCTTGAGCATGGACTGGCCGAGGACCGGGAGCGCATTGTGCGCAGTCTGCAGGGCGAAATTATGAAGAACACATATCTTCACTCCTTTTGCAGCATAATCAAAAAGTGTTTGATTTTTGGGACGACGAAGCAGAAAAATGCGCTGATCGACCAAGTTTGTACGGAGTGAGTTTTTCCGGGAACCCCAAAAACTAAATTTGTGCTGTTTTCTGTTCAGCAACGGCTCTGGCAGCCCGCCTTTGTTGGAAATCATGAAGCATCCGTTCGCCAACGAGGCTGTGCTAAAAATGGTGAACGGTGCGGACTCTGCGCATCGTGACAAAATGATGTTCGCCATCAAAGAACACATTCCGGCACTGCTTAAGAGACAAAAGTGAGTTTTGTTTAGCTTTTCTGCGCTTTTTTTTTGCATTTCTTCATCGATTTTTTGTGGTTATCGATTTTGCCTTTCGGGAATTTTCATTTTCCCCCAACACGGTATTTACGCGATACGGCCAAAAAACGATTTTTATAATACGCCAAACTTGATGATATTTTTGGTTGGGTACTTTTTGTCAAAAAAATACGATGAGGCTCCAAAATTACGATATTTTACGATAGGATCGATACACAGACAGCCCTGGCCTGATAGCCCTTTGTGTGTTGATCAGTTTATTTGAATGTTTTTTGGGTTTCAGGTCGATTGCCAAAAAAGGGCGGCCCCGTCGCCGACAAAAGGAAGAAGCCGAATAATGGATAATGGGCGTGTGTCCCCTTGATGATTGATTGAATAAATTATTTTATTTTTTGCTCGTCATTGAATGTGAAAACTTTCATGAAAAAATATGTTTTCGATCTCCATCAATTTAAATTTTAAATTTATGGCTGGGTGGGTGTGTTTCGAGTGGCATTGCTTTATTCATTGAATTGAAAAAATCCAAGTAACAACAACAGTCCGATTGTTACAAGCATATCAATTGTACTAATTTTGTACTATGCTTCGTTTTTTAAAAATTGATCGAATTCGGGTCCGGAGTTCGAAATTTGTCGAAACAGAGGTGATATTCGGAATCTACGGCCTCGAATACCCCTAGAAGCATTTTCTATGAGATGGAAGCATAGTACAAAAAATTTGGGGAAAACTCGACCTCCCGTCTTCTATACAAGTGCCGAATTGTTTTCGTGAAAATCGTCGACCCCTACTCTAAACAAGTGCCCAAAATGTAAAAAATTTACAAAAAAATTGCTTCTTGGACTCCCATCCCATTCTATTTTTGCCTTAATGTTTGGTTAAAAGTTGAATAAAGATTGGATTGCCCCATTAACGATTAGCATTAAAACAAGTGGGTTTTTTGCTAGTATTAAAAAAATAAATATTTTTAAAAAAAGTCCAGGGCCTGGGTACAGGCACCCGGTACCCTGGACTTTGGTTTATCCCGGTTTTTGAAAAGTGGAAATCCCGGGTCCCGTCCCGGTTGGACCGGGATAAAATACATCCCTACGAATGGGATTTTTGAGCGAGTGGACGCAGTTTGGTTGTGTGGTAGCGGTGAGTGGTGAAGGCAGTTTAAGTTTGGATGGTTTGGAGTTCAGATCCCCGACTAGTACTCGGCACGATACGATATTTCGATAAAAATATCGCGATATATCGCGATATTCATATCGAAATATCGTATCGAATATCGTATCGGAAAAAAACTATTAATTCGATATTTTTCGATACCGATATTTTATCGAAATATCGTATCGAAAAGTTAAAATATCGCGATATTTATCGTGTACTTGGAAAATCAAAAATGCACCCCTAAGAATGGGATTTTGAGACATGAGTGCAGCTTGGTTGTGGTGTAGTGGTGATTGATTTATACACTTTAAGCGTGAGTGTGATGGGGTTCAATTCCCCGACTATGTAAATTATTTTTCCTGACTTTCTCTGAACATTTACGGTGGTGTAAACAATTCAACTCTTATCTTTTCAATTTTTAAAACAAATTTTAGATGACAGCGAAATCAAAAAACTATAAGCAGAGGGGGCGGTCTTCTTTGCAACATTCCCTTTGGGTTTTTTTAAAATTTCACGGTGGGACCCCTTACCAACTCCTAAAAAGCTGCAAAAAATTGCCGCATTTTTAAAATTTTGGTTGCAAATCTCTTAACAAGGATCATTAAAATTTCAAAAAATTTGTTTCACCATTGACCATTACAAAAAAATCTTCGCTGTTGTCAATCCCGAAAACCCGATCCCGATTTTTGAAAAGTGGAAATCCTGATCCCGGCTTTAACGATCCCGGCCTACTCGCATTTATACGAAATGGGTCAAATGCGTCTGGCCTAGATGTTGATCTTCCTTAACAAAGCATTGCCGACATTGGCTTATAAATATTGATTGTTTTTATGACTTTTTTGCATATTGATTCAAAAAAAAAAATTGCAAAAAAATATCGCGATATATCGGTTTTTTTTTTCGATATTTTTTGATACCGATATTTTATCGAAATATCGTATCGAATATCGTATCGGAAAAAAACTATTAATTCGATATTTTTCGATACCGATATTTTATCGAAATATCGTATCGAATCGATCGAAGCCATTTGCCGAGCACTATCCCCGACTGTGTAAATGATCTTTGCCGATTTTCTCTGAACATTTACGGTGGTGTAAACAATTCTTAATATTCTTTTTAACTTTTTCCAATTAAAAAAATATTTTAGATGATATTTCAAAGTTTTTCATTTCATTTTTGGTTGGATCACAAACTTCAAAAAATGTCGTATTTTTAAATTTTGGTTGCAAATCTATTAACAAATTAAGTCAAAAATTAAAATTTTCCGAATAATAAAAAATGTTTTCTCACTTTTGACTATTACAAAAAACAATCCCCCTCTCCCCCCATTTCCAATCCCGGTTAATCCCGATCCCGGTCAATCCCGGTCCTGATTTTTCCCAAAAATCCCGGTCCCGACCAACTCTAGAATTAACCATAATGGGGACCCTTTATTTGATTTAAAAAAACATAGTCACTTCAAAAAGCCATATTTTTGACTTTTTTTAGAAATTTTGGATTTATGCCTCATTTAAAAAAATTAATTCTATGCACAAAAGAATTATTAACATTTTTATTGCAAATTTAAACAATAAAACATGAAACTTCGGCTATTAATTTTTTTTCATTTTTTGCACATATTTGATCAAAAATGCTAATCTTGTGGGCAAAGTGGACTATGGCCAAAACTTTATAAAACATTTGATGAATTATTTGGAAAAGGTTAGGAGGAGGAAGTGCCGGAATTGTGCAGAAACCAAAGAATGGCATAAAATGGAAACATAGACAACAGAAGTTGATCAACTGATCAGGGCAATCCAAATGAACAAAGCTTTTCAGATCATTATGAGATTTGTTAATAGAAAATAAGAGAAAGTTTAATGAAATGTTTGATGACAATTAGGACGAAGACGACAATGTACGTTAAAAACCCGAAAAATATATTTTAACGATAAAAACTGATTCAAAATCAGCCCAAAATGTTGATTTTTTCCTTTCTGCTCAATCATTTCTGAACATATGTGGCCAAAAGGTCCGGTTTATTAAAATCCTGATGTGATGGCCATCGTGTTTAAAATGAGGTGACCGTCGTTAAAAAGACGGCAAAGGCAAACACCAAAACGCTGGCGCCAATTATTTTGTGTAAATTTATTGTTTTAATTCGTAAATATAAAAATATTTTGTTATTTGCGAAAAGAGTTGAACAAGACACGCCACGAATTTGTTTTTTTCTAAAGATCATTTGACCTGAATAATCCAAAATTGTGATCCTAGAAGAGAATTGTCAAAGCAATAAAAATATAATTAAATTCAGGGGTGCCAAATGAAAATTTTGAAAAGCCTCATTTGGCAGGCAAAAAAGCCGCATTTATGACAAAAAACCTCATTTTGCTAAAATCATGTTTTTTTGCGCGCGGTTTTTCTCAATACTTTTTTTAGTGGGGGGGGGGGGGTTGGCGGTGCCGATAGGCGCCGTCGAGAAAATTTTTCGCATTTTTGACTCGATTTGTTAAAAGATTTGCAATAAATTTACAGAAAATGTGATGCTTTTTTGCATTAAAAAAAAAATCGAAAATGATGTTTTTTTATTAAGAAAATCCCCAATTATTTTAAAACTAAAAAAGTTGAAGAACATTACGCCAAATATTCAAAATTAATAGAAATTTTCGATTTTATTAGGGAAATTCCCAAAAAGCCTCAAAAAACCTCATCAAACTCCAAAAAGCCACCAAATGAGGCTAAACCTCATTTTAAAAATTTAGCCTCATCGAACTATCAAAAAGCCACAAAATGAGGCTAAAACCTCAGATTTGGCAGCCCTGATTAAATTTCATTTTTTTGTTTCAGTGCACGGATACCTCGCGAGCAAAGCGTATGTGGACGGCCATAACATTCCGTTCCCATGCTGGGGGACAGTTGTTTCATTAACCGTCAGGCATGTCTTCGTAAGCTTTTCGTCTATTTTAAATAAATTTTAATTCAATTAAATTTAGGCTTCATTACGACCAACGAAAGTATTCAGTAACCAACCGAATGTGAATGTCACTTTTCTGGGAAATAAGCCATTTGGCAGGTGCAAAATATGTGTAATTATTGCATTATTAATAAAAGAAAATGTTGAGACAGCAGCAATTTGAAATAAGACGAGGCCCAGTTCATGCCGATGGTGCAGCATAGGGTTGGCCCCCGCCCGACCCCTCGGGGGCGGTTCATTAGGCTTAGGCTTAGGCCTAAAGTCGTTTTTCCTTATTTTCAAAAATTACAACCTATTCAAAAACCCTTTAAATTCAATTTTTATTTGACATATTCGTAATCCGTGCATCATTTTGGGTGATTAATGGTAAAAAAAAAATATCAAAATCATAGATTTTTCTAAATCTTAGATGCTCTCAAATCTTAAAATATTGTCAAATTCGTGATCAGCACCCTTGAAAACACTATATATGATGCTCCAGCAAATTTGGGGAGGGGGTCGCAAAACGGGAAAGTTTGTTGGATTTTCTTTTTTCACGAAATAATTGACAAATTCGAAAACAAAATGAAAGATAAAATGTATTGATAGACAAAAACAAATGTAAAACGAAACCCTCAACAACAAAAGCATAAATTCCCTTCGTTTTTCAGTTTCTAAATCCCATCGACGGCAATGTTAAATTTAAAATTCGGGCCAAAATTCGCTTCAATTTTGGTGCCATAATTGTACAACGTAACGCATGGAGACAAATCAGCGGCAGAATCGACACGCAAACCGGTAGTTTCTGACAAAACGAATAAATAAATAAAAGATTTTTAAAGAAAATATTTTATGCATCCATAAAATCACTAAAGCCAAATTAATAAGGATATCCCAAATTCAGTCCAGATAATAAAAAGTGCTAGGTCGTTTTTTAAATTCCTCCACTGAGTAGAGAAAGCATTACAGCAAAGTCGAAATGGTTTGATAAGTTTCAAAAAAGTTATAACGTAAAAAATTGCCAAAAATCGGGATTTTTCGTAGTTTCTGATCATAACTTTTTTAAACTTTGATTTACTGCTTAGTTTAGTTTTACAAACAGCTTCTACTCATTTAGAGCTTTCCAATGGCATACGGTTTAATGTCTTAAATTACTTCATAAAATATATGTGGCGGATTTAAGAATGACCCAACACGATATTAAAATAACAAATTGTCTTTTTTAATTTTATTCTTTTTCTTTCTCATCCAAACGCTTTCCGTTCCTTGTGTAAATGATTTGGCGAGTTGCCAAATTGACGCCGCAGCCGATGACGTCGCCGACGCCAAACGAAGGCTTTTCACCGATGTAAGGACGTCCTTTCCAGTAGGAACATCCCTCGACCGCGTGACCCCAAAATTGGCCATCTTCTTTGTAAGCGTAAGTGCCTTCATAAAGTCCAACTCTTTCGTTCAATGGCATTCGTTTGGTCCCAAGTCCAATGGAAACAGAGTTAAATCTAATTTTTTTTTAAAGATAAAGCTTTTTTAAAGAATTTGAAGTTAACATACGTTCTGCCCCATATGATTTTCACTTCGTAGTAGAAAATGCCGAAATTCTTTCTTGGAATTGGCCGTTCAGCAAGGACAGAACGGAACGCTGAAAATTAATTAGGTAATAATTCAAAAAACATATTAATGAAATCACTTTTAACAGAATAATGTTTACCCCAATCCATTCCATTATGTTCGACAACCAATCGATCGGGCCCAATGAGCGTCAGGTCTTTGTGACATGCAGCGGAATCCCATCCATTTTGTTGTTGGATTAGCGCTAAGAAAATGAAAAATTATAATTTTTATTCTTTAAAAATAAATCTTAAACTGATGCCTAAAAGACGGGGAATTTCCGAAAAATTCTGTTGAAAAATTACCTTTTCTATTTATTGTATCATTTAACACGGCGGCAACTGTCTTCTGCAAGTCGCTAATGTTCAGTTGCTGTTCTTTTTGATACTCCTCCATTTTGACGACCTTTTCTTGCAGAGCATTCAGCTGTTCAATTTCAGCGAATTTGTTGCCATTTAACACTTTCTGTTGCTCCAATTCGGCGGTGACCATTGCTCGGACAGAATTGAGCGATTCGTTCATTTCGAGTCGTATTTCAATCCGGTGTTCGTTAAATTTACCTAAACAAAAATTATTTAAGTCCATAAAAACTTTCATAAAATGTTTATTCCTATTTTATTTACAAAAATCCCAAAAAAAATTTCTTGATTTTAGGTCCGGACTCTAATTTTAATACACTTACCATTCATTTTAAGACGATGTTCCTTTTGCTCATTCAATTGATGGATTGTATAAATGAAAAAAATAACCAAAACAATTGAGCCCACGATTCGATAAAAATCTAAACTCCAGCAGAAGGTTGGCTTTAAAGAAACGATTAAATGTTATTACCGAATCGCCGCCATTGACCCGCCGCAGTTAAAATGTTGCCAATTTCGGTGTCAATTTCCAATTGGTTCCGCCGTTGTTGCTCCGAAAAAAGACGCACTTCATTAGCAGAAGGGTCCAAATTAGCGAAAGTTGACCACCAATGTTCTGCTGAAAACAATGCCAATTAGTGTATAATAAATGATTAATAAAAACGATTTCTTGCCCTGATCAGCTGTTATGTCCCCTCCATTGGTTGATTCGGTCAAAATTGACATGTTTTAATTTATCTGAATTTTAGTTTCAAAAATACAAAAGTTTAAGAAATAATGAACATTTTGAATGAAATTACATATTTATAGAGCTGAACGTTGGGACTATCTTATTAAATATTTGAATTACTTTGGGCAAATTGGGGGGGGGGGGGGGGGGTGGACATTCACTTTTGGGGATTAAGTCTTTTTATATCAAAATTTGAATATTTTTATTTGTCCTTCAGCAAAATGTTGACGCCTCAATCCGGGCTTTAATGATAAATTTTGATTAAAATATAAAAATATTTCAACGAAAGCGGGTGATGGACGGGCGGAATTAATTGTTGGGAATTAATTAATCTCTTTTTATCATAAATTTAAATGTTTTATTTGCTCCTAGCAAAATGTTTACTCGCCAAATTGTGAGAAAGGAAATTTAAAAGTTACGGTGTAATATGTAAAATCGGAGTCGGCTATGTCCTTTTTTTAAAGATTTATTCTTTTTTGGGGAACGCGTCCTTTTCTGTCCTTTATTTGAGATTTTTGGAATTTTTTGAAGAATTTCGTTTAAATTTAGAATAAATCTTTAGACAGACGGACAAATTAGTTAATTTTGAAGCATTTGAAATTGTTTTGCCGTTTTTATCAGTTCTGGGCTTTCAGATACTTATCGAATTTCTTTTTTAATTTATACGGTGCATGAATTAATGCAAAATGGAGGAGTATCAGAAAGAACAGCAACAGAACATTAGCCACTTGTAAATGATGCAAAATATTAACACAAAATTCCGCGTCTTTTAGGCTTCAGTTTGAGCTTTTAATATTTAAAAAAACTAAATTCGATTGTTACTTGAGTTTTCGTTGTGATTTTTTGTTTCTTTAATTTATGTTGCAACATGTAAATTTTGAAAAAATTTGTCGGCATTTAGGTAACTTGTGGAAGATGTACAATCAGCCCTCATGTTAAAGTTTTTTGTTTTGTTTGGTTGGTTTTATTTTTTAATTTTCCATTGTTTACGTTAAAATATTTGAAGAAAAAGTGGTATAAACTGAACAATGTCACTTTTATAAACATAGACAAAGAAAAAAGCAAAACCCATTCAAATGGGATTAAAAGGTTAAAAGATGCAGTTTACCAAAACAATAAAACATAAATTTGTGGGTGGGACGGGAGTGGCGAGACGAAAGCTAGGACCCGGGTTTTTACCTGAAGGTATTGAAAGATTTGGCCTAAACTAGACTAAATTTAGTAAATTAATGTGAAAAATCATTTGGTCTTAAAAACACTCAATAATTGTTTTTTAACCGAATGCCATCCTTTAACGCGGTAATTTACCGACTTTGGTTAAAAAAATGTGATATGTTTGATAAAATATTTTAAATTTGGTCATTTGATAGGGATGTTTTTGATTACAGAAGATGCATAAGATATCGCTAGAAACAGCTGAGTGAGTCATTCTCAATCGTGTTTCATGCAATTTTGGCATTTTAAGTTTTTTTCTATAAATTTTAGACTGCTTCAAGATCGGCTGGAACTCTGTGACGAAATAATTGAAGATGCTTTTTGGATTTTAAAATAAAAAGTTTTAAGTTTTTATGATTAATAAAGAAATTATCAAAGATTTCCAGATTTTTTTAGAACTAATTTGTGGCCAATTATTTTTGTTTGTAAAATTTTCGCTCGCTTGTATGGTGATTGGTTTGTGTCGATAACCTTTTCGAGACTACTCACCTTTTCATAGCGTTTTGTAAACGCTCCCCTCAAGCAATGAGTTGTGTCCCCCTCCCCCTCCCCTCCCCCCCGCCCCGCCGACGGATGATTTATGTAAGATGATTGTGGAAAGAATATTTTAAAAATTGATCAATATTAGGATTGCCCGGAACGTGGACGGAAATGGGGATTCAAAATTTCGGAGACTGGGACACCACCCGTTTTCGTCTTAAAAGCTGGACAAATTTCTCGAACTATGTAGTGTTTGTGTCGGCACGAAAATGATATCAGATTCATCAGAAGATTTCATCTAATCTTGATTTTTCACTAATTTGATTTTGTTTTTTTATGATTTGATTTACCTACCTATACTACATGACAAAAATAAAGAGGATATTTTTGCATTCTGCGAACAATTCGCAACGAAAGAGCAAGATTTGCTTAGATGCAAAAGCGCGGCTTATGAAAAAATGTTTACCAAATTTTTAATTTATTTGTCAATAATTAAATTCTAAAATTTGGATAGATGAGAATATCTAGATCAATGTCATCATATTCATGCTAAACATCCTCGATAACCCCCGGAGTATTTAGTAGATTTTAAAAAATCACTAATAATGTCAGCCAAGCCTAAAAGATTAAAATGGCACCGGTCGAAATACCAGGCCTAAAAACGGTCAAATTCCAGCCGGAAAACTCCTCAAATGAATCAATAAAAGAATTAATAAATTCTTTAAAATCCATATACTTTAACGAAGGTCTAAACTGCGGGAAAGGGCATTTTCTTTGCGGTTTGTTTAGAGGGGTGTCTGTTTACAGAACTTTTTCAACGAAACATTTGCAGGAAATGAATGATGAATCCTTTTTGCTATTTTTATTTGTTTAATTTCCCAAATGTTTATTCGTTTTATCGATTTCTCCTCCTTTTTCACTTTCTTCAGCCCCTCCGGGCGGAATGAATGGGGGCGGGGGGGGCTAGGCAGTGACTTCAATCCCGGGGTTCCAGGTCAGAGGGCTGGGCGAAGCTCGACTCACTACCCGAAGCTCAAAAAAAGCTCATTTTTTGAACACGAAGCTCGACCAAAATACCCAAAGCTTCGCAAAGCTCGAATCCGAAGTTTCCCAGCTTTGTTTCAGAACAGAGCGCAATTCCAAAATGCCATTTATACTTTTGATTGTTTGGAGCTGGCTCCCATAAGCTGTGTCTGTCCGGCCTCCGGACAAACCGTCAGTGAAGGACAATCCGTCAGAAAATTATTATTTTTAAAAACGATTTAAATGATTTATTTGAAAGAGAATCGTGCCTAATTTGTGCGCGGGTTAAAAAGCATCCTTATAAGCTTTTCCCTGTTTTCTATCCGGCTTTGGTGTTACTTAAAAGTGTTTCTTTAATTTTCAAAAATTTAACTGATTCATTTTGGCCAATTTATAAAATTTAACTGATTCATTTTGGTCAATTTTCAAAAATTTAACTGATTCATTTTGGCCAAATTGTGAATTCCGGCGCAAAATTTTGCGGGTCGACGAGCAAGCGCAAACGGCTTCAGGAAGTGCACCAAAATAGCAAATTTGAAGAGTTGGTAATGCCAAAATTGACCCGCAACAAAAATTCCTGCCAAATTTGGCTTAAGAGGCAAAGCTGCAAAAATGGACGAAGCAAAGGGCCATTGTGGGACACAGAGCAGCATTTTGTGCGCAAAATTTGTGTTGATTGATTAAAAATGATCTAATCGTTCTGTGGATAATATTTTGTGCATGCATTTTGATCAGTAAAATGATCTGACTGATATTAGTTCTGCTTTTCTGATCAAAAGCAATATTTTCTGATCGGGTTTTATCGTTTCATCTTCCATTCCTTATCATTTCGCTGCAGGCGCTTATCCAATCGTCCAAGTTGGCCAAAGATGTAGCGGGTGCCGAATCGTTGCTGGAGCGGCACCAGGAGTACAAGGGCGGTGACCGAATTGCTATGACCGTGTTTGGGGATTTCTAGAGTATCAAATCGAGACGATCAATCGATAATGGGCCAGTTGGAATTTTGATGTTTTGGCCTGGTTGGCATTTTGATGTTTTGGCCTGGTTGGCATTTTGACGTTTTGGCCTAGTTGGCATTGACGTTTTTGGCCTAATTAGCATTTTGACGTTTTTGGCCTAATTAGCATTTTGACGTTTTTGGCCTAATTAGCATTTTGACGTTTTTGGCCAAGTTTCCAGGCTCATAACTTGCTTAGTGGTTTCCGCACAAATTTTTTTTAGATGAGGAGTCGATCGATTGGTATATGATTAGACAAAAAATCGGGCCCCCTCTATTTTCTCTCCCACGTTTCATTGCGTTTTGACCCATCAGGACCATCTGAATCAGCTACAGTTGCTCTCCAAAAGATTTCTTCCACAACATTTCCATTGCCCTTATCATCCAGCTACTAATCATGTCAAAGGTGTCAGCCTGCATTCAGTCGAGAGTACACAGGCAAATATTTGAGTAAATTAAATAATTCAATAAGCAGAAAAATCCATATTTCAGTGAAAAAGCTGTTACATTCCGATCTGAAAAAGTAGGCCCAATGGAAGCCTACTTTAGAATTGGTTTAGTTGAAGACGCAAGCAAAATTTGTTTGTGTAATGTAACCTCGTCAGCCATTCAAGAGGTGTGGTTTGATCAGTTTGCATAATTGATCAGATCGTCATTTAACTTGAATCAATGCTTTAAACGCGTCATAACTAAATAGGATTTATAGTCCCTAAAAACTTAAAAATAGTCAGTCAAATAATCCCTTAAAGAGGCCAAAAAAAAGTCGTCACTAAAAAGGTCACCAGATTTAGGGGTCTAAAACTGGTCAGCTCAATTGGACAGCGAACCAACCGCCATTTGCCTCCATCAAAGCGCCGCAACTCAAATCGCTCCCTCGTCAAATTGTTCTTCAGTTTGAATGGCGCCATGCCATGATAGCGGATCCAAAAACAGATGATAAATTGACCGGATCGGTCGAATTGATTTCTCGAACGAAATCCGCATCTGTAACCGTATTCCATATTTTGCGATTTATGTCCATATTTCCATATTTCGCTATTTATGTGCATATTTAGCCATTCTCAAAAATTCCATAACAAAAATGCAATAAAATCGAAAAATATACCACTTAAGATCGACTTTTTCAAATTTTCAAAATGCACCCCTAAGGATCGACTTTTTCGCGACTAAAATTTCTGCTACCAAAAAATGACAATTTTTCAAATTTTGCTTATTTTCAAAATTTCTGTGCATCTCATCCTACATAGGACTAGGGTTCGGATAATCGGTCTGGGGTCGGGCGGGCTTTTTTCCGGGCAAAAAAGGAGCCGGGCGGGTTTTTTCGGTCGAATATTTTTTGGGTTTTCCTCCGGGCGGGCTTTTCGGGGCGAATATTTCCTAGTCGGGCGCCCGCCCGGCCGAATGCCCGCCCGACCCGGGCGCCCACCAAACCTACATAGGACTAATAATGCAATGAGGGATAGCATTTAAGTATTTCAAATAATATTTTAAAAGATTTATCACCGCACTAAAATTGAAAGAGCACCTATCCCAAATCTTGCAAAAAACGGACATAGGATAGAGAACATTAAATTAATGGAATCGTGTCGATGTACAGCATTTTGAGTTATTTTCTTCAGTAAAAAATTGAGACGCACTTCGATACGCTTAACTTCATTTAAATACGGCGGATCCGTCTCAAAATTTCACCATCCTACGAGAAGAAAATAGGGAATCGATTAGATCTACTTTTATATAATATCTATCACTGGGTATTTGTATATAATCAAAAAAGTTTGAAATTAAAACCAAATTTTTCAAAAAAACTCCACCAAATTTTGGTAGGGGTTAAAAGGGAGCACTAGAGGCACGTCTGCAAAATTTCTTCACGAAATATAAGCATTAGCCTATGTTACATGCTTTCGAAACTTGAAAGGAAATTCAATGGTGGGGATATAATGTCTGACCACACGCTGTCTGCCACTGGGGGTTTTCGTTGTTTAAACAATGAATTTCAGCGAGTATCGAAACGATTTGTCTGTATTTATGTGTTATCTCTAACTACAGGCAATGTCCGCCATTTGGCATAGGTGAGAGGTACTAGAAAAACAGAATCAGGTCTGCTTGATTCGACAAGAGGTCTGAGTGAAAAACGCAAGTTGAAATTTTTGAAAAAATTCCGGTAGTTTTAACTGTAAGGCTAACTCATCGCCATCCTAGTCACTACGCCAGTGCCATTTGAGTGCGTGCCATCAGCGAGAGTTTTTCCCCTTATTTTTTAATGTAAATGTTCAGTTTTCGGGGTTTTTCAAATTTTTAAGCTCAGAATTCTGTAATGAATTTTCACCAAAAAGCCATCTTTAGGGGTGTAAAAAAGTCTCGAAAATCGACTAAATACTCAAGACTCGAGCCCGAGACCCAAAAAACTCGAGACATTTCTCAAGTCGATACTCGAGACTCTCGTGCAGCACTAGTAAAACCCAACTCGTTCAGGGCCAGTTACTTTTTCGTGTTTTTTTTGCCTTGAAAGCTTCAACTCATTGCATGCTTTCGAATGATACCAATTTTGATTTGGTTAGATTTGAAAGAAGTTATAACGAAAAAACATTGAAAAAGTGAACGAGTCGGGGCTGAACGAGTTGGATTCCGTCCCTCATTTCCAATTTCAGTGGCAACTGAGTATTGCAAACATTACAACAAAATGTAGTCGACATTAAGTCGGGGGATGACGAATCCGTCCGTTGGCGCCGATTTTTAAGCAAAAAAAAGCATCCCGACTTCCGATGCGACAATTCGCACCATATGCGGCGATTTTCTTCAAATTTCTACCACCTCTAGAAAACAATATTAACCTCTGTTTCGACCGATTTCGAACCCCGGACCCGAATTCGAACAATTTTTCAAAAATTCAAATTTTTTCAAAAAATCATTTTTGGTTTCTAAATCATTCAAAAAGCACAAACTTACAACGAAAAGGCAAGTAATGATCGAATTCATGCTTTTTGAATGAGTTTTAGGCCAAAATTGATTTTTGAAAAAATTTGTATTTTTGAAAAATTGTTCGAATTCGGGTCCGGGGTTCGAAATCGGTCGAAACAGAGGTTATATTCTGATTCTACACCCCCGAATAGCCATGAAAACACCTTTTTATCTACTTTGAAAAAAAAATTGTATTTTTTTTAAAAAGGGGGGCTATAAACTAAACTATTGCCAAAATGCGTAAAAGTCCGTCAACCTAATTTTTGAATTTAGCGTTTGTTTTCTTTACTTTTCTTGGCTACATATCCGAATACCGACCGGTCCGAATACCGACCGGGACAGATTGGGCAATAACTTGCTTTAACTTTGACATATTCAGACATTATTATAGTCATTCGAAAGCTCTTCAAGAGCTGAAGCTATTGTTAAGCAAAAGTTTTTGATTGGACAAGTTTCAAAAAAGTTATGCCAAAAAACTTTTTAAAAAATTTTTGAATCCTGACTTTTGGGTTTTTTGGCCATAACTTTTTTGAAACTTGTCCAATCACAAAACTTTTGCTTAACAATAGCTTCAGCTCTTGAAGAGCTTTCGAATGACTATAATAATGTCTGCATATGTCAAAGTTAAAGCAAGTTATTGCCCGGTCGGTATTCGGAATAAAAAATATTTCCCAAAATTTTTCACCAAAAGTGTCCCCCCTATGGTTTTTGGCCAACTTTGAGGGGACTTAACTTTTCTTCATAGTTGTCCTTTTGTTTCATTTTATTCAATATTTTTTAATTGGCGCTTTTTAAGCTTTTAGAAAATAACGCAATCGCTTAAAATGGTCGGCCGATTAATTCGCAATTTTCTGAACGGCCAACACATTATTTGCAAGGTTTTTTTGTTTGTTATTATTATGGTTGGATTCCGTTTTGGCCCAGGAAAACCCATGGGGGGGGGGGCAGGGGCGTAGCCAGGAAAAATTTTCGGAGGGGGAATTTGTCCATCTGAGCGCCGCGCTCAGATGGCTGCCGATAGGCGCCGCCGAGAAAATTTTTTTGTTTTTTGTTGACAATTTGTTAAGAAAATTGGTCAAAAAGGGGGGGGGGGAGACCCTTTCCACAAAAAAAAATGTCTTCAAATTGTTACAAGAAACCCTACTTTTTAATTTGTTCGAACGAATGGTGGGCAAACGATTCCCGAAAAATGGTTATATAAAAAGTAGGGTTTCTAACATAATTTGGCAAAATTTTTTTTTAATGAAAACCCAAAAGGGGCCCTCCCTCCTAAGGCTTTGAATCGGCGACCCGCTGGCATGAAAATCGGCGACCTTCCGTCTAAAGAAGTGCCAACATTACTTAAAAAAGCTTTTTGTTGCTTATTTTTCGAAATATTAGGAAAAGGCAAACGAAAATGCTCTAGGAGTTGGAGGTGTTCAAGATTTTGTTAAAAGCGATGAATTAATCGGAATTTCAATAATTAAATCTATTCTTTTTGAAAAAATTCGGGAGCTTTTGGGGCTAATTTCATTCGTATGCAAATATTTTAGTGCCTAAAAACAATTATTTATTTTTTTAGGTTCGACACGTCCAAACTGTTCGCATGGCGTTTTTGCATCAATGCGCCAAAAATGTGTGCCCGGCAGCCGTTCTTTCATCCGGCGCTCGCGCGGCGTCGTCGTTCGGTAAATGTTGGGCAGTTGAGCCCGCAAAAAATTAATTAACCTGTAAAATATCCAAATTTTTTCTTGAACCGGTTGGAGTTTTTTTAGTTTGTTTTTTTGCAATTTCAGACCGTTCCAGCAACCGTTCCCAGCTGTTGGACGCTTACCACAATAACCGTACCGACAATCTTCAACTCGCCGATTTGGGCAAACACGCCGTGGCGTTTGCGCTGGACTCGCGCGGTTCAAGGTGGGAATTGCTGGGTGAACGATTTGAACAGCTCGGGCTGGCGCCAACCCGTTCATTCCATGGCGTATAACCGTCTTCAACTTCCATCGAATCAGACATTCGAAAAGCTTGATAAATTGGTACAAAACATTAAATAGTCATGCCATAAAAATGTGAAAAAGTCCGATTTTTTGGACTTTATTTGTTATAACTTTTGGAGGGGATTCTGCCCAATCGCTTGGCTTTTTCTAAATAAAAAATTTAGCTCTTTGACAGTTTTCTACTTATAATTGGTACCAAATTTTGTCGTATTTGTTTGAAAAAAAAGTTATAACTCGAAATCGGACTGCGCGGCGCCGAGTAAGGGTAGTCGAGCAGGGATGTGCTCTGTTCTTTTCTGATTTACCAGAATTTCTGGTCATTTTGGGCACCAGAATTCTGTTTTCTGATTTCTGGTTTTTAAAAAGGCGACCAGAATTCTGTTTTCTGATTTCTGATTTTTTAGAGAAAAAACCAGAAAAAAATCAGAAATTTATACATTTCTTTATCAAATTTGGCATAAACATTACGCCATTTTTTGATCAAATTTTCTTAGTTTTGAAAGAAATTGTTTGATTTTTATAATATTTTCAGACTTTTTCAATGGAAAATCGACCAAATTACGAAATTTTGGACCAATTTTCTTAACTAATCTTGTTAAATTTTCAAAAAAAATTTCCGCCGCCGGCCCCTCCCATTCCTAAAAACCTTCAAAAAAAAGTACCATATTTAGTAAATTTTGGTTGCAAATCCCTTAACAAATTGAGTCTAAAAGTTCAAAATTTCCTCGGCGGCGCCTATCGGCACCGCCGACCCTCACCCCAGCAGAAGTGAAGCAGTTTTTCAAAAAAAATTCGAAAATCGGAAGAAAAAAACACTCTCTAAAAATCGACGTTTTTGGCTTACCCTCCCACCCAAATTTTTTTTTTGGTAAGATATTTATTATTGCTCCAAACTTTAAGATTTTGAAAAAAAAATTTTTGTAGAATTTTAAAAAAATTTCTGTTCTGATTTACCAGAATTTCTGGTCGTTTTGGGCACCAGAATTCTGGTTTCTGATTTTTAAAATGGGGACCAGAATTCTGTTTTCTGGTTTCTGATTTTTTTTTATGCAACCAGAATTCTGATTTCTGGTTTTTAAAAAGGCGACCAGAGCACATCCCTGTAGTCGAGTAAGTAAGTATATCCTGGTCCGTCCTCAACCGATTGAGACAGCTTTTTGGGACGGGGGGGGGGGGGGGGGGGGGGAGTGGGCCCAACCATAAAAAATTAAGTTGGTTGGGGGCAAGGGCGTAGCCAGGAATTTTTTTCGGGGGGGGGGGGCCCGATCCAAAAAGTCGATTCTTAGGGGTGTATTTTTGGTCCAAAAATTACAAAATTTTGAAAACAAAAGGGTCCCCCCTTTGGTTTTTTTTTCTCTCAAAAAAATTTTCGGGGGGGGGCCCGGGCCCCCCCCCCTGGCTATGCCCTTGGGTGGGGGGAGGGCTATGATGCAGAAGCTGGCTGAATATAGAATTCGCATTAACATTTCGCCAGGTTTATCGAGCAAAAGTTGGGGCGTGCCAATCCGACGGAGAAGGCTCAGCTGGTGCACGCTTTGCGTGGCCACGTGTTGACATTGTCCCAGCAAGTGTACGGCTCTCACGTGATCCGAAAGGCGTTGGAATCGGTGGACAAAGCGTCACAAATTGAGGCAATTAATTTGATTATTTTAAGCCCGCTTTTAGACCTTGGTACTGAAGTGTCCCTTTTACAAAATGTTATTTAGCTAATCAATGAGATATCGGCGCATGTGATTCCCCTGTCCCTCCATGAACACGGCAATTGGGTGATCCGATGTGTGCTTGAACACTGTACGGAGCAGCAAAAGCGTCCCGTTCTGGAACAACTGCTTGAGAATGTGCTCACTTTGGCCACGGATCAGGTGGGTGAAGGGGCGGGTGGGGTGTTGTGGATGTGCGCAATTTTAAGCACTTGAATTTACCGTGACTTTTTTCAAAAAAATTACGTCATAACTATTTTTGTTCAAGTATGGCTGCTTTGTTATCGAACATGTGATTGAGCATGGACGGCCCGAGGACCGCGAGCAAATTGTGCGGAGTCTGCATGAAAATCTGTTCACTTTGGTCACGGATCAGCATGGCAACTTCGTGATCCAACATGTGATTGAACATGGACGGCCCGAGGACCGGGATCGAAT
The DNA here is from genome assembly GCA_020449905.1 of Globodera pallida. Lineage (NCBI taxonomy): Eukaryota > Metazoa > Nematoda > Chromadorea > Rhabditida > Heteroderidae > Globodera > Globodera pallida. The sequence continues at coordinate 164,365 of JAIXHY010000014.1, forward strand.
TGTGCACATTCTGAAAGGCGACATTATGAAGTATGCACAGGACAAATTCGGCAACCTCGTCATCTCGAAGTGTTTAATTTGCGGGACGGCGGATCAGAAAAAGGCGCTGATCGACAACGTTTGTGTGGGGTGCGTTGAAATACTAAATAATAACTCGGACCCGGATTTTAAGGGGTTTACCTATTTCTTTGTTTGTTGCACATATGCTTTGATGAAAAAAGCTCAAAAAAGGCCTTTTCGCGTAAAAAATTTCTTATTTTGGAGCAAATTTTTAGTGCCTATAAATGCATATTTTGGGGTTTTTGTGCCTATTTTGGCACCCCTAAACTATTTTGTTTTCTCGTACAAAAAAGCTCTCCTGCCTAATAACATTTTGGGGTTAGTGAGTATATGGAATTTATCTTTCAAAGAGGGCCGCAGACGCTTCAAAATGCTCGACAGTTGATGGTTGACGAATTTGGCACTCATGTTATTCAGGTCCTTTGAATATTCATTAATGTTAAATTATTTGCAACATTTGTCGTCGGGGCGAAAAACTATTTTTGCAAGTCTCTTCAAATTTGTCAATTCTTTCAATTTTTAGTCGCATATTCAAAAGGAATTGAAAACATAATTTAATTATTTAAGTACAGTTCCCTAAAATACCAAAAAATAGTTGTGGAATGATCAAAAGGGAATTGCCTAAATAAGGAAAAATAAATTCAGAAATGTTTCGAGTACGGCACGGACGGCCAGAAGGCTCAGCTTGTGGACGCATTGCGCGGCCACGTGTTGACATTGGCCTTGCAAATTTACGGCTGTCCCGTAATCCAAGCGGCGTTAAAATCGGTGGACAAAGCGTCAAAAATTGAGGCAAAAACATTTAATTTTATTATTATTTTTTTAATTCGTGTCAAGATTTGACTCCCCCCCCACCCAAAAATGCATCATTACATTTTGAGGAGTAATCATTTAAATTAAAAAACAAATTAAAAAATAAAATATTCTTTAAAGATAATCGAAGAACTGACGCCGCGTTCGTGTGTGATCAGATGCATTAAAGATCAATATGGAATGCACGTCATGAACACGGTGAATAACACCAATAATAACAATTATATAAATGTGTTGATTGAGCCTTAACCGGGGGCTCCCGGGTCTGGGGGTTAGCTTCGTTGGAAACTTAAAGATTCTTTGCAGATATTTGAACTCATCGAACCACAACGACTTCAATTTGTCGTTGATGCCATACTGTACAGCTCGTCGGATTCGGTACATTTTTATCAGATTTTGTTTATTTATTTAAAAAACGTTTTAAAACAGTTCTAAGGGGTCAACCCAACTCATTCTAGATGTGCAATGGGGGGGGGGGGGGTGAAATCGGTAACATTTTCGAAGTTTTTGTGCGGGAAACGTTAAAATTTATTTTTAAAAAAAAAATTCTCGACCCACCAACAACAAAATCCAAGGCCAGATACGGCTCCGGTTTCGTGTAAAACCCAAAATTTGACCCCTAATATTGATTTTGTAGAAAATTTTTGAGTGTTTTGGATTTCGTAAACTTGGCCCGTTATGTACATAGAAATCAACATGTTTGTACATGGGAATTGTCTTTACTCGATGGGAACCCTGGGTTAAACTTATTAAGACTTTTCAATGATATCAATATTGTTTTATTTGTTTAATTTGAGTTATAGAACTTCAAACTTTGTAATGGATGAGTTGGGTGGGGACTCTGAATAAATCTTGAAAGCATCCTTCGTCACGTTTCATCACAACAGGTTGCTTCCCTTTCCCTCCATGAATACGGTTATTGGGTGATCCGATGTGTGCTTGAACACTGTACCGAGCAGCAAAAGCGTCCCGTGCTGGAACAACTGCATGACATTGTGCTAACCTTGGCCACGGATAAGTATGGCTGCTTTGTGATCGAACACGTGATTGAGCATGGACTGCCCGAAAACCGCGAGCGCATTGTGCGCAGTCTGCACGAAAATGTGCTTACTTTGATCACGGATCCGGTGGGTGAAGGGGTGGGTGGGGGAAATCGTGGATATGTGCAGCTTTAAGCACCTGAATTTTACCGAGACCTTTTTCAAAAATTGAGTCATAATTTTTTTTAAGTACGGCAACTTCGTGATCCAACATGTAATCGAGCATGGACTGCCTGAAAATCGGGAACGAATTGTGCGCAGTCTGCAGGGGGGCATTATGAAGAATGCACATCACAAGGGCATCTGCAGCGTGATCGATAAATGTTTGGTTTTTGGGACGACGGAGCAGAGAAATGCGCTGATCGACCAAGTTTGTGCGGAGTGAGTGTTTTTTCCGGGAACCCCAAAAACTAATTTTTTGCTGCTTTCTGTTTAGCAACGGCACTGGCAGGCCGCCTTTGTTGGAAATGATGAAGCATCCGTTCGCCAACGACGCTGTGCTCAAAATGCATGACTTTGCGGACTCTGCGCATCGTGACAAAATGATGTTCGCCATCAAAGAACACATTCCGGCTCTGATCCGCTTAAAAGCACGGCAATTAGAGCAACAGTATGTTTTGTGTTAGCTTTTTTGCCATCTTTTCATGTAAAGGAGGGCGGGATCGGGATTGGTACTTAAATGTTCAATTTTTTCCCTATTTTGGCACTGTCATTTTGGTCCCGGTTTTTTTAGAATTGTTTACAACCACCTAAATTTTCAGAAAAAATCCACTAACAGAGTCGGGGATCTGAACCCCCTACCCCATCCACACTTATCTGGCCCCACCACCACTCACCATTAAGCCACAGCAAAATAAGTTTTGCCGCTCAAAAGGGCATTTTAACGGAAAACGGAAAAAAAGGCCAAAAAATAACGGGAAAACGAATTCCGCCCATCCCTGTTACACATACATCCCCTGGTATGCATGCAACTCTGGAAGCCCTTACATTTTTGTGTTGATTTGTCAATAAATGTTTTTTGAGTTTTCAGATCGATTGCCAAAAGGGACGCACTCGTCAACAAAAGAAAGAAGTCGAATAACAAGGGATTATTGGGTGAATGAATCAATTTATCTTGCTGAACTTCTGATTTCTTTTTGCATTTTTTTTCTTCTTAATTTTACTTCCGCTACACCATCAAATATTTACAAAGACGTCAAATTTATAAGGCATTTATGGGTGTAATTTTTTATTCTGGATAATATTGCATCGGTTTCTGAAAAATTTTCAAACAAGACTTGGTTTACGTAAAAGTAAAGAATGCCCGGCACTTCCGAGGAGAAATTTTTATAAGAATTGGCAATCTTTGTTGAGAAAATTAAGCAAAAATTCAGAAAGATACGATGAATTTTTGGATAAATATACTGAACACCCCCACCCACTCCAAAACTGCATAAATTATATACCAATCGCTTTGTCTCGACGAGCTAAGCTCGGAAAAGTAGGTCAAAAGTTTAGTGAACCGATTTTGGCCAAAATAGAAATTTTTGACCTAAATTCTGTGTTTTCCCGTGCATCAATCTGCACAAATTTGGTATCAATCGACAGCTCATGACGAGACAAATCGATCTATGTGTAAAGCAAGTCAATTAGAGGCCATTTGGATACCGGCCAACTGAGTCCCGGTGCAAATTGACACTTCAGTACCAACAATTTTTTTATTTTAAAAATTGTCTGAAATATGTTATTTAATGCAATGATTACTAGGGTTGGGATTTTTATGTTATAACCAGGGCTAGGATTTTTAGGTTTTTACCTAGTAAAAAAGACTTTTTGCCACTATTTGGGCATTTTTTTGAAAAAATGTAATAAAATTTGAATTTTACTTACCAAGATCAAAAAAAAATTTGGAAATTTTTTATAAAAAATACAATAAATTCATATTTTTCCTTCATAGAATTTTGTGCTTGTTAGGCGCCTATTTTGCAATTTTTCTTGGTTAAAATAGCAGCTCTACTGATTGACACTTTTAAAATGTAAAAAAACAAGTTTTTACCATTATTATTATTTTTACGCACCTTTTTATCACCTATTTCTATTTCTGCTTATGAACCCGGTTTTTAGTACCTATTTTGGCACTTTTTCTCACCTATTTTAGGTACCTATTTTGAGATTTTTCCAACCTAAAAATCCTAGCCCTGGTTATAACATATTTTTTTCGTGCATTTCTTACCATTAGAGAAGCCCAAAAATTTGTTTTGAAAAATTTTTGAATTAGGGCGACTTTTTAGCACATATTAAAACATATTTTGGGGGTATTTTTTAGCACATATTTACTGACATATTTTATGCTTTTTCAGAGTTTTAGCACATATTTCGCAATTTTTTAAAAAATTCATTAAGAAAAATGCAATAAAAACGAAAAATACACCCCTAACTATAAGGATCGACTTTTTAAAAATTTTCAAAAAAAAAGCACCCCTAAAAATTGACTTTTTTACGACTAAAAGATTCTGCCACCAAAAATGAAAATTTTTAAAATTCCAAATTTTTTTAAAAATTTCTGAAATGCCTTTAATTTACATATAAAAATTTTTATTTATTTTTTACTTCAATTAGGACCATTTCTTGAAAGTTGATTAAATTTTTGAAAATTTTATGAATAAACTGACTAGATTTTGGCCATTTTTGGCCCATATTTTAGCACATATTTTGGCATTTTTTGGATTTTTCATACATCTTTTAGCATTTTTAAGCACATAAAAACATACATATTTTGGGTTTTTAGCACATATAAATCCCAGCCCTAATGATTACGAATTCGTCAATGAAATAAAAATAGAGAATTTTTTAAATCGGTTCAAACTTTTTTCTTAAACTTTTGACCTATTTTTCCGAGCTTAGATTGAAATTATTAGAAAATTTATTAAAAATTTTTTATTAATGGGAGAAAGTATGTGACTAGAGGTAAAACATAAATAAATGGGTAAAATTTCGGAATACGTGTACCTCGCCAAATTGGACGAATTATATATCAATCGACTCCATTCTAAGCCTAGAGCACGAATCCGTAAAAATTTTTGCGCGGAAACCACTGAAGCAAGTTATGAGCCCGGGACTGAAGTGTCTTTTGACTGGGGACTCAGTTGTCCATTGATTAAAAAAATGGGGAAAATCACTCAAATTGGCTTTCAAAATTAGGAATTAGTTGATAGAAAATCAAAATTGAGAATTTAAAGCGGTTTTTGAACCGGTTTAAAATTTTTAAAATTAAGGAAAAAGTCACTTTTAAGTGACAAAAAAGCCGGATAAAATAAAATGAAAGGCCGCTGGCGGCTCGCCAACAGCGAGCATGCGGAGACGGAGCAAGTAGTGGGGCGAGACGGAGGGCGGAGGAAGAAGTCTGACGAGCGCCACTGGGGGGCGAGCGCGCGGGGACCCGCGGAGCGGGCGCGCGCGAGACGCCTCCCAGCCGGGTCACGCGCGGACTTCTTCCGGAGCCCGGAGTCTCGCCCCACCTACTGGCCGCCGTAGTCGAGTGTGCGGTACTTTGGCTGCTATTTTCCACCTTACTGTCTAACTTTTCCACTATCCGGCTTTGATGTTTACAAAAGACATTTTTTCTTTAATTTTCAAAATTTTAAACCGGTTCAAATCGTTTTAGGTCCTCAATTTTTAGTTTCTATCAACTAATTCCTAATTTTGAAAGCCAATATGAGTGATTTTCCCCCATTTTTTAATCAGTGGACAACTGAGTCCCCAGTCAAAAGACACTTCAGTCCCGGGCTCATAACTTGCTTCTAAGTGGTTTCCGCGCAAAAATTTTTACGGATTCGTGCTCTAGGCTAGAGTGGAGTCGATTGATATATAAATTCGTCCAATTTGGCGAGGTACACATATTCCGAAATTTTTCCAATAAATGCTTGCACTCAAGCGGATTTGAACCCAGCCCTGAACACCAGACTTGCCGAAACACGAACCACTAGGTCATAATTATTGAAATTCTAAATGTGTTAGGGGGTGCATCTTCATCCCCGGCGGGGATGAGACCGGGGATCCCATCCTCCGATGAATGGAAAACAATTTCACATTTTTTGTGTTTCGTTTTCAATCAATTTAATCAATTGAACCTTATCAGCCAGGTAAAAGTATAGGGGTTAGCAAAACAGATCACGAATATATAAAATTATAGAAACCAAAACTGCCGCTTCCGGCACTGATCAAACATTTTAATGCACTCAAACAACGGCTCAATCTTTCGCTAAATGAGGAATTTTACGGTGAAGAAACAATGGATCTTTTGCGGTCAATGAAGTCAGAAAGTGAAGCGAGCTTTTAAGGTGGTTCCATTTCCTCATCTCCATTATTAAAACAATTTATAGAATATTTTATTTAGCAATTTTACGAGAACTTTCAAAAATATTTGGAGGATTGGTCAGAGCAGTTCCGGGGGGCGTCTGAAGTCATAGGAGATTGGATGATTTTTGAATCGGAACCGACATTGGAAAAGATAGTCGGGATCCGAAACCCAACACACCACATTTATATATCTGTGACTAATTTGACCAATTTCTGTCACAAAATTGATAGAAAGTGCATAAATTTTAAATTTATTTGTTTAGTGTTTTATTAATTCTTTCGACTCTTCGAATTTCGGCTAGGAAAAAATAATGAGTTTGCAAAAGAGGCCTAACTAAATCACTTAAAAAGCTTTTTAAATGTTTCAATTCAGCGAAAGGTCTTTTCAGAAGATAAAAGACAATAAAAGATTTATGCAAATGAAGTCAAACAAATTTAACCAAAAGCTTAAATAAAATTTAAAGTAACGTCTTCGAAAACAAAAACATAAAATTAGACAAAATAAAATCGTAATATAAAATTCAGGTCCCCAAACATTCCATTCGCTCATTGTCTGTCACTGGCGTTCCATCCGTCGCTGACCAAAGCGGCTTTGGTTACCAATTGGAGGAGCTCGGCCATCGTAGCGATTGTTGTTGGAACGAGATTCGCCGATGCCGGAGGAGGGGAACGAGTCGAAGTGCTGTTGTTGCTGATGCGGAGGTTGCGCAGGAGACGGCCGAATGCGGCTGTAGACAGAACCGACCACCGGAATTTTTCCTGAAAATTATTATTTTTTAAATCCTAAGGTTTTTGAAAGGGGTTGAGACACTCCAATATTCTCCAAATCCCTAAAAAAGATTACGACAGAATGCGTCAAGATATGTCGACTCCGACTGTTGGCGAAAAGCGGCACTTCCACTCGCCATTTGAGGGTTGTTTGCTCCGTAGCCACGAGACGATTTGGCACGCGAGTTGTCGACACACTGCCGTGGATTTGCATTAGACGAATGGTTGTGAGCTTAAGTCGGCATATTCTCTAACAGTTAGTGAAGCCGGCATATGTTTAGGGGGGGGGTTCGTGCCCCCCCCCCCCCCCCCGCAAAATAGAAAAATAAACCATAGGGGGACCCTTTATCTTGTAATTTTCGGATACAGTAAAATACCGTACCGTCATTTCAAAACAAAACCTCCAATTTAATGCTTTAAAGTGGAGCCCAAATTGCGAACACCCTCATCTACCGTAATACTGTTGCCACTGCTTTTGCTGTTCAATTCTTTGCTGCTCCAGTAACAACTCAGTCTCTCTCTGTTTCTTCGCATAGGAGTTGAGAAGGCTTTGCTGCTCCAGGTCGTTCAGATACTGCTCCACCCGGTTGCCCGCTTAACGAAGAATTGTAAATAAGATTTCCTTAGCTCTAAAGTTGTGTTGTGCACAAAAACAAAATGTCCTAAACGGTGTGCGTGAGCATATAATTCCCCTTACGCATTCCGTTTCTGCTCGGCTTCGGCATGAACCCAGTGCCGGCCTCCTCTTCCTTGTACTCCTTCTCATTGTCTTCCCGTGTCTTCTGTTGCACTTCGTACATCTGCTTAATGCTTGGTCCAAAAATCGCCAATTTGCAAAGTTCTTCAAAACAATTAGTCACATCCTCCGCCTTAATCACTTTAGTGCCGGTGGAGTCGTTGGCATTCGCAGTGTCAATGAGCTCCTTTTGCTCTTTGTAGAGACGAAGCGATTCCTTAACATCGATCGGTTGAATAATTAAATTGAGTTAATTGTCTCAAAAAGAGTTAATTCTCCCAAAAACTGACTTTGAGTCCCTTAAGCTTCTCCACTTGAAGATTCCGATCCCCTTCCCCATCGCTTTCGGCAACAAATCGTTCCCCATCTTGGATGGACAACAAAATGTAATCCTCCATGCTGTCGTTGTACGGCTTCAGTGCCCACATCTTCAGGAAGGAGCAAAACAAAGCTGCCTGAAATGTTTTTTAAAAGTTGCGTCGAACCATCCTGATCGCCTATGCTCTAGGATCGAATTTGAGACCAAAAATCGATAAGTGTCGATCGTCGATCAACAAATTCGACCGATTCAAATGCTTTTATGCCTTGGAATAGATCTTGTCTCGCTCGTGCAGCATCTGCAGCCGGTATGCTTCCAATGTGGACAACGTGTCACGCTTATCCGCGAACAGCTTCCGCTTCGCTTCGTCAAGATGTTGAGTCACTACCAATTGGTCGAAGCGGAAGTGCATGTGCACACTCCAATCGCAGCCGCATTCCTTGACCTGGAAAGCATAATTGTTCATTCAATGGATCACAAAAACAGTTCCTTTCAGTTCCATTGAATTCGGGAGGGACAGTTTTTTCAATTTTATTTTCGTTTCTAAATTTAAAATTGCGGGTTTAAAATTAACCTTATTGGTCCGTTACATTTTTTTGAACTCGATCGATATCTATTGATTCTATGTTCTAAAATCAATAAATCTTCCAAAATTGGCTTCAAAACTCACCTTACAAGTGTTACTTCCACTCATTGCCGCACAATTTTTGAGCGACTCATTGGGCATATTCTCCGGAATAATGTTTTCCAAGTAACAGTGCGGGTGGCAATGTCGTCTGTACAGCTTGATCTCTTCCCCAGCAGCCTTTTTCACTTCGGTGCAACGGGCCTTAATTGCATTTAATTGTTAAAAACAACCGAACTGAAAGAAAATGCAATGTTTGAGTGATTAGATTTAATTAGATTCTGATCAGATAAATAAACTAAATGTAATTAAATCATCATTTTTAATTTAAAACAAATGGGCAAATTCTGGACACTTTTATTTGCCCATTACACCAACTCAAACATTGGAACAACAATTTAAATGCCGACCGAAGTGCAAACGGTGCGCGGGTATTGCAGAGGAACGAATTGGACAGTGTCAAAAGTGGGCTCGGAGGTCAGCTCCTGTTCACCTTTGCTAATGGCTTCTTCATGTTCTTTGATGCGGAAGAGGTTGTCCTTTAAAGTGCGCAAATATGGACAACAGTTTTAAACCAAATAATGAGTGACACTTTTCACCTGGATTTTCTGGGAGATCGACGCCAATGGGTAGGTCAAGTCGACGATGGTCCGATGGGCCTTATTAAGCGACACGGTCTCCCAAATACGGTGGGGCAACAACTCGGACACGTTCTTCAACATTCGCTGGAGTTCCTGTTCTGCCCGGGTCCAACTCTTCGAAAAATCGGCCATGTTTTCCTCGGAGTACCGAACGTTGGCCTTTTTGATGAGACACAAATGCTCAAAGGCCTCATTGTCCAGACAGTAAATTCTGTCCTGGATGAGAGGAATGGACACCTTAAAGTTTGGGGTTGAGCCAGAACTTTGATTAATACTAATTTACACAAAATTTATAGTATCTAAATGTTTAATCAGTTAAACATAAATTGCCTCACTTTATGTGCAGATTCAATTGGATTCAAAATTCTTCGCAACAATTCCAGCGTTTTCCCTAAAATGATTTCCTTTTCAACTTGCCGCTCTGCACCCAAAACGAACCCATTTTGTAAGTTGGATCCCCGCGCGTTCGTGCACATAAAAAAGATATTCTGAAATAAACGGCATTTGCTTCCATTTTCTGTCGGCACTTCCTTCCCCTACATTTGCGGCATTTTTATGCAAATAAGTGAGCAGTCCGTTGATGCAGTATTTGAATGCCGGCCCGGTGCGCGTGCTGTTCGGTCGCAGAAGAATGCAGATGGCGTGCAGTTCAGGCAACGTGCTGATGAAGCTGAGCGTCTTGTGCAAGTTCAAATTGTCCTCTTTGATTCCGCCCGTGTCGCAAATGCCCGGCGCATCGATCAAACGAATTTTGTACCCAACTAAAAGTTTGATTAGCCAATTAAGCTAATACATTTTGTTCCCATCTGCTGGACTTACCTTTCGAAGGCGTTACGTACGCCTTAGGCCATTTGGTCTGCGATTTGCCAACCTCAAGGCACTCGTTTTTGCTCTTCTTTCCTATAAATACCTCCTTTTGCACCAATTTCCCGTCATCGTATTCCTCCGTACAGAACCGGGCCGGTATGACCGACTCAATTTCGTCCGCCTGTTCAAATATTTGTTATACAATCAGGTCGGGGCAGAGTTCCTCCCACTTAATAGCTCGTGCTCAATGAACACAAAAACGTTTTATAGCTGTGCTTTTCTTTTGAATAAATATGTTCAATTTGCGGGGGGGGGGTGCATTTTGGTGTTTTACCCAAGATTCAGGGTTTGAGAATTTTGCTCCACCTCTGTAGGCGGGGTGGGTCGGCGTAAGGGGGGGGGGGAAGCCGACCTTCAGCCCTCACTTATTTTATGCATTAAGTAACCAAATCCGGATCAATTTGAACAAATCCAGGAACAGAACAACAATTCAATTTGTGTTAAATCGCCCACCTGAATGGCTTCTTCAAAGGTCGGATGCTTCAAATAGTTGACGATCGCATTGATCAGCGTTGATTTGCCCACGCCAGTCTCACCCAACAGCAAAATGGTCAAAATGCCCTTACTTTTCAATCTTTCCAACTCGTTGGTCAATTGAGTTTTTGCAAAATGCCTTGAATTCATTTCCATGAGCCTCCACATCGTTGCAACGAAAAGTGAACTCTTCCACTGGTGTGGCACCACAAGCGCAATAGAAATGAGTCATTGGTGCCTTTTAGGGATAATTTAAACAATTTAAATGTTCATAAGAAATTGACTCACATTTTCCTTTTTTACGAAGGCCAACGTTTGGCCACAGTCGTCGCAGCCCCACAAAAAGTCGTTGTTCTGACATTTACCCCCGTAGCCTTCAGAGAGTGGGCATGGCAAACTGCACGGTTCTGTTTTCTTCCGAGGTACTGCTCCAACTTCAGTTCGTTGAAAATTTTCAATCTGTGAAGATTTGCAGCACTTTGATTAAGATCCATTTTTACATTCATTTACTGACCCGAGCAATGCAAATTTGCAATTTCTGCGCTTCCTCCGTCACACAATCGGCCGTCAGCAAGCTGTTCCCGCGCATTTTGACCAATCTACTGCCAATGTTTGGGAATCCGTCCAATGCCAGAATGCCTTGAGGCAATCCGTCGTATCCCGTGGCCTCCAAAGCGTCCAAATCAACAAAGGCGCAGCTTTTTCCCCGTCCAGCCATTTGGTAAAGTTGGCCCAAACATTGGCGATAGAATCGTTCTCCGTCGTGCTGAGAAGACGAACCGCCAACAGCGACGTGTGAAGCTGTTCGCGACTCGCTGTACAGAAGGACAAAGTGCAGAGTCGAAGAAGCGTTGGTGCTGGAGCCGCCGTTGCCAAGCAGTACATCCGCCAGCCGTCGATTGCCACGTCCGATGTATTGAACACCTTCAATAGCGAACAGTACGCCTTTTCGACGTGAATCCCCCCCCCCCCCCAATTTGTGTTGTTTACCTTTTGAGTTCAATTGCCGGATCAGCTCCATTCTTGGTTCCAACATCCGATCGCAATGTTCCAACAGATCGCGCACGTCCTCCACAAATTGTTCGACCGCAAGTTCCAACTCTTGCGTTGAACGTTCGGCTTCCTCCGCGCCTTGGCCCTTTCTCAAATCAATAACGCAATTCTGCAGCATATCATCGATCATGGCGTTGTCCTTTTCACATTGCTGGAACATTTGTCTCAACTCGTCACATTGACGGAAGCTGAATTCAAATAACATTTTAATTATTAAAATGTCAATTAAATGCAATTTTAGAATAATTCCAACTTTAAACTGAATGCATGTTCGTTTAATGATTGGCCGGCCTTTCGAACTTCTAGCTCAAAGTGTTCCACAGATTTCGCACAAAACTGAATCCGATCAACCAGGCCATAATCTGCAAATAGGTAATTGATTCAATAATTACACATTTAGCACAAAACACCTTCAATTAGGGAGGCGGGCAAAAATGTGTGCAAAGATTTGTCGTCGGCAATGGCACAAAGTGGCGTCATCGAAAAGCTGATCGGATGTCCAAACTTGTAGTTGAAGCCAGCAGCGGTCTTTTTGGTCGATTCCACAAATACGTCGAGGCCATGCAAAAATTCCTGAAAAGCCAATCAGTAAAATAAACACAGTGGCCAAAAAGCACCAAATCAGTTCCACCGAAGCCAGCGGACGGGTCCACGAACACGCTGATCCGGACGGAATTGTTCAGAGAAATGAGACTGGCATTGTCCGAAGAGGTCATTGGATAGCCACGAATATGCTTCTGCGCAAGCTTAAATAATATGTTTAATATGTTTCTGTTTTTGTCCCATGCTTTACTATTGGCACCTTTTTTGCCATTAGAACATTCATTTCCGGCACAGAAGTTTGTTGGTCAACAGTCACAATTGCTGCGACAAGCGATCCAAAGCAAGTCGACCCGACAAAATGAGTTGCATCTTTCTGAGGATTCTGCTGCAGCACGGAGTTGCGCACTTTCGGGACGTCCAGTTTCAGCGAAATTGTCTGATCAGATTTTCGATTACAAAAGCACAAATAATGCCAATTTTACCGTTTCTGGTAAAATTTGAATGATGCCAAACGAATTGCACTGCCCTTCTATTTGGCTTGCGGCCAAAAGAAATTGACCAAGTGGACAAACATCGTCAAGACGGGCCAGTCGACTGATCACACTCAGCTAAAAGACTCATTATCAACCAAATAACCAAATTAAAAATGTTTATTTCCAATTTCGGGTAAAGTAAAAGCTACGCCCATTCCAGTTTCAGTGACCACAACCAATAAAGATGACCTTTTGCTCCGTTCCCAACATTTTGGTGCGTTCCTCCAATCTGTCCAAGTGATCAATTTCAATGATTTCTTTCACTTGGGTTGGTAAGCTCTGTTCTGTGTAGGAGCGCATGTTGAAAACTTTGCGCATGAATCCAAGATCGTTAGAAGTGACAAAGTTGTCCGAAAGGACGTTGTACAAATTGCCAAGATGGTACTTTCCGGACACCAGAAAACGATCGCTAAATTTGAATGAAAATATTACTAGCCTGCTCCGTGCCGTGGCACCACTCACATTGGCTCCCAATCATTGTTGGCATTCTGTTGTCCGCTCATCGGCACAGCTTCATCATCCAGACGACGTTCACCTTCTCTTTTGGCATTTTGTTGACCTCTCATCGGCACAGCTTCATCATCCAGACGACGTTCACCTTCTCTTTTGGCATTCTGTTGACCTCTCATCGGCACAGCTTCATTATCCAAACGACGTTCACTTTCTTTCCGTTGTCCTCTCATTGGCAGATCTCCATCATCCAGACGACGTTCACCTTCTCTTTTGGCATTCTGTTGACCTCTCATCGGCACAGCTTCATCATCCAAACGACGTTCACTTTCTTTCCGTTGTCCTCTCATTGGCACATCTCCATCATCCAAACAACGTTCATTCCCTTTGCTGGGTTTCTGTTGTCCTCTCATCGGCACATTTTCATCATCCAAACAACGTTCACTTTCTTTGTTGGCATTCCGTTTTCCTCTTATCGGCACATCTTCACCATCACAACGGCGTGCACCTCCAACGTTTTCGAGCACAACTTTTCCGACATCCACAATGCGGCTGGCGCTGTTGTTGTCCAATTTCAAGTGGAGCAGCACTTTGTACTTGCCGCGATCTTGGACCCGCTCAGCATACCATTTGCGCAGCTCAATGTCGATGAACTCGGCCGGCTCGAAATAGTTGTCCAGGTGTTGCAATTGCAAATCAAAATTTGCCGTCAGTTGTTCAATGGTCATGGCCAAATGATTCGACAGAATCGCTTAGCGTCATGTGTCCAACCATCGGATTGCAATGTTCATCACCAGAAGCAGAAAATGGTTCGGCTTCCGTCACAAAAAACTCGTACTTCAGACGAATGGTCGACTTCTCTTTCCGTTCGATTTGCACAACGGCAAAACATTTTTTCTTTGCCGTTGGTTGCCCATTTGTTGTGGGACGCTGTTGGTGCTGACTGAGTTCGTCCTGCTTTTTTAAAAAGAATGTAATTAATTTAATTCTGTAACATTTCACATTTAAAAAAGTCGCTTACCCTACCCCCCCCCCCCCCCAATTAGGTAATTAACAACAATATTACATGCTGAAGAGTGGCCGCAACGTGCTCATTTCCAACTTCAGTGCCATCATCTGAGTATTGCAAACATTACAATAAATTGTTGCTGCTCATTTTACGTCTCGCTAGTGCCATTACCTTCGTCATTTTGTCCACCAGCAGTCGACATAAAGTCGAATCCGCTCTCAGTTGGGCATGGCGAATCCGTCCGTTGGCGCCGAGCCAACTCGGCGAATTCATCGGCCATCTCAGCGATGGGTCGAGCGAAACTTGGCCATAGGTGGACTGAAAGAGCAGATTCAACACTGACACGGCGCAAATGAAACTTTAAATTCTCAATTTTTAGTTTCTTGACGATTCGTATCGTAATCAGTGCATCAAATAAACATATTTTAGACAATTTTTAGAATAAGAAATATTTTCCACAAATTTTTCTCAAAGGGTCGATTGTTTCAGAATTTCATAAAAGAAAGCCTTTAATCGTTCTTGGTTGTATTCATTTTAAACACTTTAAAGAATTAAGGTAACGAATAAAAGTGTCCTTTATTTGAGTTAAGTGAGCAAGAAACTTCCTAAACAAATCGGCGCGAATTTTGTTGGCTAAAAATCCTAAATATAAGCCTAACGGGATTTGATTCTGAAAGCTCCGCGCAAAACGTTTCCCCCATTTCTTGCCTTTGTCTGCTGTCAGGTCGCCGTCGGTGGTGTTTGGTGAACTTGCCATCATATTTTTTAAAGAATAAACGATGTTAAATATCTTAAAGAGCATTTGAATTAATTTCAAATCATTTATTTTATTAGGGGGGAAGGGGTATTATTAAATTGAATCCCCCACATTCCCTTCAGTTATGCTGGCTAATGCACAACCAGCAGAAGATACATCCTGGGAGAGGGGTAGGGCAACAATTTGGGCAGGTCAATTGCTTATGGAATAAAACTTTTTGTGTTCAGAGATTAATTATTCATAAATGAATGGTAAATGGAAATGTTCCGCCACTTTTATATGACGAATCTTCTGATGCTGTTGCTGGTGATGACCCTTCGCCTTTTCTGAGATTTGTATACAAAAAAAAGATAAGAACATTCAGCAGAGGTCACTTTGCATTAATTTGAATTTGTTGGGCAAAATGCCGACCCCAGAAAATGGCGGGCGATTGGTGGGGGGGGGGACAGGGCGGCCGATATGTACAATCTGCTGGGATGTGCATCTTCATCCCACCCTATCTCAAACAGAGTCCAAAGAACAACAAAACGTCTGACCCATTCAAATATAATTCAATAAATTTATGATGATAGGTAGAGAAGAGCTCGGATTTGTAGCATTGAAAATAGGGTTGGACAAGACCGGGTAGTCCGGAACCGGTATGGGAAAATTTGGATAAAAATTATCCGGTCTTGAACGATGACAGCTAAATTATGCTGGATCCAGAGACCAGTATCCGGGTGTTTTGAGCTATCCGGTATCCGGGAGACGCCGGATAATATCCGGTTTTGTCCAACCATAATTGAAACTATCGAAAGGTACATAATAGGTGAGAAAAGTGCTAGAACAGGGGGGAAAATTCCGGAATATGGGTACCTCGCCAAATTGGACGAATTATAGATCAATAGACTCCACGCTAAGCCTAACGCACGAATCTGTAACAAATTTTTTTGAAGGAAACCACTTTGAAGCAAAATGAGCCCGTGAGCAATTTTTTACACACATTCGATTTTTGAAAGAATTATCTATAAATTGTCCAATAGCTGTTTGAGCATTACCACAAGGGACAAAATGTCACACATTTGGTTGGCTTCCCTCACTACAGCATCGCTTACGACCATACCACGTTGAAAGCACGCCATCCCGTCCGATCTGGCAAGTTAAGCAACGTTGGGCCTCCTTAGTACTTGGAACGGAGACGTCCTGGGAATCGGCGGTGTTGTAGGCTTCCTTTTTTTTTAATTTTAAGTGAATTCCTGAATATTTCTTTTTTTGTTTGTTTCAACAAATATTAGCAGCACTCGTTTGACAATTTGAAAAAAGTGATTAAAAAAAGGATTTCATTTGTTAGAAAATAGACTAAATTATTAATTATTTTTTGTTTAACTAATTTTATTTTTGCAGAAACTATCGGCGGGGTTGTTTGTCTCTTTTTGCGCCGAATTGTTTCACCAAATTTTTTGTTGTATCGCCTTGGCGCCAAAATTGAAGCGAATGATTTGTTGTCATTTTGGCAAATTTGCTCGATAAAGAAATTGCATTTTACTCGTTCTCTTAACTTTTTGTTAGCACTAAATTCCTTTTTAATAATGAATTCTTGCATTACCTCATTATCATTTTATCATTAACCAAAATAGAAATTCTTATTAAAGATGCGAAAAAAGATAAATGTCTGACAAATGAATGAATGGAGCCGCCGGCAGGGTGGTCATAGTTTCTGATTTGTCAGGTAATTATAACAAATTTCTTCTCATTATTCGCCCATGAAAACCCCGCTGAACATGACGTGCTTTTGGCTGTAGATGAGGGAAAAGGCGAACGGATGATCGGCATAAAAGGTTGGAGGCGGTGGTGGCGGAATGCCGCTGCTACCGGATGAAAGCAAGGCTGTTGCCGCAGCCGCTTCTGTGCCGTCCTCGTCGATCTTCGAATTTGCCAAAAGTAATTTTAAATAAAAAATCTCAGTTTACGCACCGAAATCATCGCTTTTTGAATAACGTTGCTGATGTAGAATGGCATTTTTGTGTTGCTTATGCCGGAAAAGTCGGCATTCTTTGCGTCAAATGCGCTTTTAATGCCAAGCGATGTCAACGTGTCTCCCAATTCGTGCGACGACTCAATTTTGAATTTTGGCAAAATGACCTAAAAAGAGCATAACAATAATTAATCACACAAAATCCCTCAAAAGTCCAAATCCGTTGGGGGAATTACACAATTTAAAATAATGTCAAAAAATGAGTTCCTATGCTTTTAAAGGCACTATTTTTGCTTTGAAGCTGACATTTTTTCGATTGTATAAAAGTTACTTTTGGTTAGGCTTAGTGGAGGCAATTAAACATTCTATTATTTGGGTAAATGCAATTAATTTTATAACTTTTTAATTTAATTTAATTTCTCTTAATTAACTTTCAATTATTGCTAAAGTTTCCACCTTGACTTTGGTAGTTGCAGAATTTTGAGCCAATTCCATCAATTTGGCCCCTTTCAATTCGTTCAACAAATTCTGCAGACCGTCCTTCGCATTTGGCAAAAGAATGAAAAGGTGCGCTTTCTCGCCGACATATGGCATTCCGAGAATTTTGAACTGAATTTGTTCATTTAAATTCCGAGAATTTTGAACTAAATTTGTTCATTTAAATGGGAAATATTCCGAGAATTTTGAACTAAATTTGTTCATTTAAATGGGAAATATTCCGAGTATTTTGAACTAAATTTGTTCATTTAAATGGGAAACATTCCGAGAATTTTGAACTAAATTTGTTCATTTAAATTAGGGTTGGCACCCCGCGTGCGGGGATGAGAATTGCGGGGTCGGGGTTTTGCGGGGGCGGGACGGTCGGGGTCGGGGTCGGGGTTACCCAAATCGGTCGGGGTCGGGGTCGGGGTTGCGGGGTTTTTTTAAAATTTTTCTTCAAAATTTTAGAAGTCATTTTCTTGAATAATTTTCCAAAATTTATTGACTTAGAGCCGATATTTTTAAATTTTATTTTGAAGAGAAGGGAAGCAGGGTTTTGTCGAAACTAAAAAGAAAGCCGAAATCGAAATTTTTTTTATGTGACTAAAAAAAATTATTTTATTAAAATAATTTAGTTTGATAAAATATTGTTTGATAAATCGTCATTTTTTGCTTCAGTGCACCTTTTTAGGCTTAAAGATTTTGGGTGGGGGGGGGGGGGTCGGCGGTGCCGATAGGCGCCGCCGAGAAAAATTTTGAATTTTTGATTAATTTGTTAAGGGATTTGCAAACAAAATTTAAAAATCCGGTGATTTTTTGAAACTTTTTAGTAGTGTACTTTTAGGCAAGTAACCTGCAAAATACGCGTCTAAAAAAGCACGAAATTCTATGAAGAATCCTGACAAAAAAAAAAAAAATCGAATTTTAAGTATTTTTATGAAAATTTTTCAAAAAAAATTAGTGGTCTTGGCAAGAAAAATTCGAATTTTATTTCATTTTTTTGAAGAAATTTTATGAAAAAAAGCTTGAAATAGGCACAAAAGTTCAAAAAGTCGCCAAAAATGCCAAAATAGGCTCAACAAATCTTCAAATACCCGTAATAGGCTTGAGAGTTTATTTTAGACGCGAAACCCCAAAATAGGTTTTCCTAGGCTCGTTAAAACGACGAAATTTTCAACTAAAAACATGTTTTTCGTGCATAACTTGCCAAAACAAAGCTGCAGAATAAATAAGCAAAAACTTAAAAATCCCGTCCCTAGTGATGAATTATTAAAAAATTCATCTTGCATTTTAACTAAAATATTGGAAATTTATTTTAAAAGTTCCATTATTTGGGGGAAAATAAGGCCAAATAAACATAAATAAGTGCTTACATTCAAGCGGGATCGAACCCAAACGAACACTTTACGCGCCGGACAGACATACCACCACGCCACCAATTTTATATAATGCGATTTTGTAAAAGTTCAATAAATTTTTTGTCAAAAAGTACGCAAGACTACAGCCAAGCCCTCGAAAAAAATTAATTTTGTCACTCAATGATGCCATCTTTAGGGGTGTATGTTAACCCCGACCCCGACTCGGGGTTAGGGTTCGGGGATCGGGGTTTGCGGGGTTGGAGGTGTCGGGGTCGGGGTCGGGGAAAACCCCGAAAAATGGCCTAAATTTGCGGGGTCGGGGTCGGGGACGGGGTCGGGGTGCCAACCCTAATTTAAATGGGAAATATTCCAAGAATTTTGAACTAAATTTGTTCATTTAAATGGGAAACATTCCGAGAATTTTGAACTAAATTTGTTCATTTAAATTTCGAGAATTTTGAACTAAATTTGTTCATTTAAATGGGAAACATTCCGAGAATTTTGAACTAAATTTGTTCATTTAAATGGGAAACATTCCGAGAATTTTGAACTAAATTTGTTCATTTAAATGGGAAACATTCCGAGAATTTTGAACTAAATTTGTTCATTTAAATGGGAAACATTCCGAGAATTTTGAGCTAAATTTGTTCATTTAAATGGAAAACATTCCGAGAATTTTGAACTGAATTTGTTCATTTAAATTCCGAGAATTTTGAACTAAATTTGTTCATTTAAATGGAAAACATTCCGAGAATTTTGAACTGAATTTGTTCATTTAAATTCCGAGAATTTTGAACTAAATTTGTTCATTTAAATGGAAACATTCCGAGCTTAAGTTAGTCTGAAAAGCACCCAAAATCACTTTTAAATGCTTTAAATTGTATTGAAATTGAATATCATAATCATTTTTATTTTCTTTACATTGTTTTCCACGACATAAATAAATTCGTCTTGCGTTTGCATCATGTCCAACTGAATTTTTAAATTTATGCAATTCTTTCAATAAGAAAAATTCTAATAAATTCCGACCAATTTTATTTGTTAAATGTTTTTTTAAAAGTAAATGTTTCATTAAAAACTTTT